>JASFDH010001205.1:0-16256 GCA_036937195.1 Nidularia pulvinata
TAGCGGGGTTGATTATTTTCGGCACTCGTAACACGCAACATCCGCTCTCCCCTCACTTTATTGTGAAGCTTGGAATCATTGTACCTGCACACTGTTTGCACGAACCAACATCTTCTGTCCCTTGCCTTTGCCTCAAAACCCCTACCTTTGTGAGCAGTGGAGATGGCCTAGAGCAGTACCGTAGTGCTCTGTATGGTGGAAATGATCTGGTCTACAGTACATGCACTGGCGGTATGTATGGTGCTCGGTCATGTGTGTGTAGCCTATCCTGATTCTATGTCCACACTGTACTCCGGTCCTTCTCCGCCATGTCCTAGCGTCCTCAGAGGACTCCAACACTGACATAGGCGGCAACCCCACCAGCACCGTTGCTCCAAATGCCCCTGCCACGCTGGGCTTGCCCACCAACAGGTGCAAGTTACTGCTGCAGGCGAAGGTGAAGAGCTACTACTTAACACCTCGGCGTTTTTGGGAGGCAGCCATCTCGTCTGCCTGTATCCCCCTTCTTTCTAAAGTGCTTTGCCCTTGCACACTCCGTCATGTAAAATTTCTGTCATTCCTGATCTCCGCTCCCTCTTTCCTCCATTCCTTCTTTTTTACGGCCCTCATTTGCGCCCCTTCTCTGTGTTGCTGTCCCCTATTCCTCTCTCTGTCGTTCTGTGATCTTTTACGTGAATCTCCTATTCTCGTCGTTCATTCCCGTTTCATCTTTCTGTCTAGTTTCAATCTCTTTCTGTTTCACTCCCCAACTCCCGCACAACGCTTACTTGTCTTTGCCTGCAGAACCTAACACTGTCTTCTACGACAAGGCGGACCGCTACAAGAAGTATTTAATTCGAAGGTTTAGCCAACATCAAATTTTTGGTCATTAACAGTGTCGAGTCAAGTCACCAAGTTACTTACATCTTTCTGTCTTTTTTAGCTTCAGTTTGCCGTTTAAACCCACGCTCACATTACACTAACAGGTATGTGATAGCAGCACGTCTTTCAGATTTTATATGAAGATTGGACTGAGAATGGCGTACCTTGATTCAAAACTCGATTCTCGAAATGATCAATCGATAGTTCGATAGACCAAGCGAGAGCTATCCCCTCATTTCCCATCAAAGGGAATATTCCCATACTCAAAAAGCGTGAATTTCAAAATTAATATCCCAGATACTGCTAACCTCTTCCCGTGAAGTCCCTATCCGCGCAAGTAAGCCTGGACACGTCGTTCATTTCTTATATGGGCACTCGCAAGCGTTTCATCCGATCAAATTCATCTTTCTTGCGTAGAAGATGCGAGTCACTTCCATCTCAGCCGAGTCGTCGAAACGTCAAAAGCTGTCGCCTCTTGTCGCCTTATAAAAGCTTTGCCGAACATGAGGGGGTCCACTGCCCTAAGCGAGTCGTGTTGGCATGATCGGCGGTCCTACATCATCCCCGCCTTTCTTCCTTTATCTGGAATTTCGTATTCTTTTGAAACCATTGGAAGTTTATAACAAGGCCATCTCTGAATCCCGTCGCCACTGCCCATTCCTGAAAGAGACCATGAACACATTTCAATACATTAGCGCTTCCGACTGCATTCCAAGGCTGACTTTTCAAGGCATGAGTCTTGAATTAGACTCGGGATCATAGTACATCCGCACTATGCATTTGCTGCGAACCCTGTCTGCGTCCTTGTGAAGGTATCAGAACACCCATTAATCTCATTTGGCGGCATCAACCTGCAGGCTGCATACACGACGCTGCCTCTCTAACTATATATTTTAAACTGCAAGACTCACGTTGCAAGATCATTCGTCAACCCTTATTACATCACCCATGTGTAATATGGAACCTGGACTCTATCCACAAGAGTTTGGCCCGTGTTTACTACACACGAGTCTTCTCCGGCAAGTTCAAGAGTAGGCGAATCGAATACGTAAAAACGACTTCCACAACTTCTTAGAAGACAGCACCAGACAGCACCCCAGACCAATTTCGTTTTTGTTTTCAGGAACAACAATGCGCGTTGCGCCATCGCTCCCTCGTTTGGATCTTCATCTGTTCGTCGATCCGAGTCAATGAACCAATACCGAGTATTTTTGGTACGCGATGTTGGATGCTGTTCTAGAATGTGGTCTCTGTCGGTTGCACAGGCCTCACATCGCGGCTCTGGCGGATTGATATAAGTACAGCCCGCCAAAACTACTGCAAATATTAATATTCAACTTTCTCTCGCATCTGGAACCTCAGTCATAGTTTCAGTTCTTAGTTCCTGATGGCCTCGTATCTACGGTTCCTCTTTCGGGGAAGCTCCTCAGCGTCAAAGGATCGCGATGACCCCCCTTCTGCTAAGCTCCATCAGCGTTCTCAGTCTGCATCCGCCATCCCGCATGTGCAGCCCCAAAACCTTGTTAATTCCACACCGCTAAAGTCATCGACAGCGATGGCGCCCAACTCTAGAACCCATAGCAATGTCTCCGTAGCAGCTCGTGAAAATGCACCTTCGCCTTTACGATATGGGATTTACGATTCCACACCACCCTCTTCACGAAGTCACTGCGGCCATCAGCCATACGCATCTCCATCACATCCAAAACCCCCACATCCGTATTCCAGTGTAGTTCCCTTGCACAGGACTTCGAGTCATCGAGTTGGCGAACGTCGTATGTTCTGAATTTTCCGAATGATTACGACTTGTATCTAATATGCTACACCTTCTGTTATATAGCTCCTATTTATCCACTCTACAGACCTGCGGGCTCCTTCAGCAGCACACATTCTTCAAACTCTTCGATATATGCACCCTCTTCATCTAGTCAACGCCCTCATCCACCTCGTAATTCAAGCTCGAGAAGTATGCTGGCGGGGAACTTAGAGCCTCGGCCGGTGCTAAAACAGACTCATAGCGGGAAAGGAAGTTCCAGGACGGGGCCACGTACGCACCCTTACATTCTAGCGTTCTATCTTCTGAAATTGAAACTTACCTTCCTCCAGACGCTCACGTTTCTTTTGAGAATCCTAACAGGTCTATCCCTACCCATGTACATCCACTCCTAGCATCCACTCGTCTACATCCCGCTCCCATCTCTTACGACATCATTTATGCGCCATCTACCAACACGGTTCTCGATATGCAAACTCGTACTCCTATCCCTGCGCATACATTAAGCCAATCTGCAACTGAACCACCGACTGTCGGGAAACTGGTACTAAAGGCAGAGAAACTCCCGTGGTCTATTGTCGTATCTTCATTGGAAATGAATAAAGGCCCCTCAAACACAAGGCAACGGCGGTTTTACCTCGGCGGTGGCTCCAATTCAAGCACAGATTTTTCGTCGTCGTCAGCCCGACCGTCGCCAATAACGAATCTCGATATCCTTTATACTTTGCACACAGAATTTTCCCGGCGTGTTACGCAACAGGAGTGGGAGGCTCTCGGACATGGAAGCCGTGCACAGCGAAAGGTGACGCAGGCATACGAAAAGAGATGTAAAAGTCTTGGAGGAGGGTGGGAAGGAGGGTTGCGGAGGGTAGATTTGTTGGAGGGAAAGACCCGATTTATAGGAGTGGAAATGAGATTGGAAGTAGGAGATGGTGGTATTATGGAAGGAAAACTCTCTTTCTCAAAAGCCTAACTATAGGCATTGGATATCTCTTCTATTCGTTTACGATAGGCTCTTGCATTTTAGCTTGATTTTATTATTTATATTTTTGTATGTGCGTCCATTTTTTATTGAGACTACTTCTGTTCTTGTTTCAGGGGCTGCCTGAAGCCGATCTACGGTGGTGGTGAAAGTGGGTCATATTATTAAATCCGTGGATGGAAAGGTGGTCGATAAATGAGAAAGACGTGAAGGTTCCGGGGTGGTGGAGGATATGCTACGTAGTAACTGAGATTGGCAGCCCTAATTTCTGGCATTACTACTAGCATTACGTCACTATATCACCGCGACCTACTTCGATTTTAACTGACGACCCTCAACGTCACCTCTGGCTTGTTACCGACTGTCTTTCCCCCGTCATCAACACCTGTGCTGTGCATTAACAACAGCCAGAATGGTTGGAGCGTTAAGAGGAATTCGTTTGCAAGGCAAAAGCGTCGTACATACGGAAATGCATCTGTAGTCATTTTCAATCTGACGCACGCCGCATGGAAAGCCGGAAATACATTACCAGTAAAAGGTCGATTTTAGATTAAGTGGACTTGAGATACCAGATTCCTGCCACGGGAATGCTGAATATCCAATGGAATATTCACTGTAGATGCCGACATGAACGCTCAGATCAAGAGGAGCCTCGGATTCGCCTTGGTGAGAAAAGATGCGCGTCGCGTAAACCCTAACCCGACAACGCCAGCGGGGGTTGATTATTTTTGACGCTCGTTATTTTTATCACACCCGCTCTCCTCCTCCCCCCTACTTCATGTTTCGTACCTACACGCTTCTTGCACGTAAACAACATCTTCTTTCACCCACCACCCCGATCTCCCTCTGCTCCTTCTCCGCCATGTCCCAGCCTCCTCACTCAAACGGAAATGCCAACGCCAATGCAGGGGGCAACTCCCACCGGCATCGTCGCTCCAAGCGCCCCCGCCTCGCTGGGCCTACCCAACAGCAGGGGCAGGTCACCGCTGCTGCTGTGAAACATTTCGCTGTCGCTGCCACCGCTACCGCAACAGCTGCACCACCGGCCCCAGCGTTCCAGACAGAGCCAGAAGCCCCCAAGCCCGCCAACGCGAACAACCGCCACTTCACGTTGCAGCGGTTTGCGGAGGCACCTATCTCGGATGCATCAAAGGCTGGGATTACTCATGAGTGCGCATTCCGTGCGTCTCTAGTGTTACGTAGTTTGCTTATGATGGTCCCGCTTCGTTGCTAGGTTCATGTCTGATGTGCAAGGTGTGTGCCCTTTGTCTTGTCAGCTTTTCGCATGTTTTATTAACATCTCCACAACTTTTCGCAGCTGCTACTCTCGCAGTAAGTTCTCATGTCACTTCAGCTTCTCCATTCCCTTGAGCCTAATCTCTCTCTCGTTCAGCCTGCACTTGAAGGCAAAGATCTTCTCGTGCAAGCCAAAACTGGCACCGGTGCGTCTTGTTTCTCTTCCACGTCTCTTTCCTTCAGTAAAATATTGCACCTAACGAATCATTCAAACTCCAGGAAAAACTATCGCCTTCCTACTCCCCGCCATCGAGCGCCTCCACCGCGATACCCGCAAGCGCCATGCCAAAGATATCTCAATTCTCGTCCTTTCCCCTACGCGTGAGCTCGCACAGCAGGTGCGTGGCTTCTTGTTGCTTCTCATCCTCGCGCTTTGCTCTTACGCTGGTGTTCGTAGATCGAGAAAGAAGCCAAGACCCTTCTGCAGTTCCACGATCTTCATGTACAGCTCGTGATTGGGGGTACGAAGTAAGTTCTCTTCCTGTTGCCTCCAAGTGCCCAATAGAACCCAATCGAATTCTCATCTTACCAGCCCAGCATCGGAAGCTGCGCGCCTCGCTACCAAGCCGTGTAATGTGCTCATCGCTACTCCTGGACGCCTCCTGGACCACCTGCAAAACGGCGCGCTCGCGAAACAGCTGCAGGTGAGCGACACTCCTGCTTGCCTCCCACTTTGCACACCGTCTTTTCTTCCTTGTCTGTTCATTTCCTGCTTGCCGCTGTTTCGTTCTGCACCTCCGTTCTTCCATCAAGGTTTGGTGTCGTCTCAACGACTCCATGCCTGTTCTGATATCTTGTCCTTTCATCCTCTCATCCTCTCTTTTGGCTCCTTTCTGTTTCAAGCCTTTGTCCCTTCATGCTCCATCTTATCAATTTCTCCTCTTTCTGGTCCTTGTTCTCCTCGCCGCTTATTTCGTCTTTTCACGTTTCATTCCATCGATTTTCTGCTTCTCTTAACCTCTCTTTTCGCCTCCGTCCCTCATTCATTCCCTGGCCATCCGCTCCGCCTCCTCGTTATGTCCTCCATCTCCCACTTTTTCGTTCTGCGATCTTTTACATCTTCTCCAATTCCCGTCCTCTCCCCAATTACCGACAGTGTTAACGCTTTAGAATCTCAACACCGTCGTCTACGATGAGGCAGACCGCCTCTTAGACCAAGGATTTAAGCCTGCCCTCGATGCGATCATGCGCTACCTTGGTGATGGCGTGCAGAGGCAGAGGCAGGCCCTGCTCTTCTCGGCTACAGTCTCGGATGAAATCAAAAAGGTTCACTTTTCCATTATTCCTAAGAACCACAATACTGACAGTCACGTTTCAGATCGCCGCTGCTGCTCTCCGCCCCGGGTACTCCTTCATCTCGACCCTCCGAGCCGATGAAGTCAACACGCACCACCACGTCGAGCAATCCTACTTCCTCGCACCTCAGTCCACATTTCTACACTATACCGCGCAGATCCTCGCGCAGGACTCGCAGCTGCACCCGCGTCGCTCGAAGGCAATCGTGTTCTTCCCCACTGCGCGGCAGGTAGCCTTGGCGGCGGCCGTGCTGGAGAAGGTGCCGGGCCTGCCGAAGGTGCATGAGATCCACTCGAGGAAGAGCCAGGGTGCACGGACCCGTGTCGCGGAGGAGTTTGGGAAGGCAACGGAGGGAGTGTTGTTGAGTAGTGATGTTACGGCGAGGGGAATGGATTTCCCAGAGTATGTTCCTTTTTCTTCCTCACGATCATACTCGTTGACTCACCTCTCTTCCCCGTAGTGTAACCCTGGTCCTCCAAGTCGGGGTCCCCTCTAATGCAGAGCAATACATCCACCGCCTCGGTCGCACTGCCCGCGCCGGTGCCTCAGGCCGCGGCGTCCTCATTCTCTCCCGCGAAGAATCATTCTTCGTCAAAAGCGGCGGCAAGAATGGCATCCGTGACCTCCCGCTTACCCTCCTCTCCTCCTCGCCCTCCCCTACCTCCACCTCGGCCTTCACCCTCCCCGCTCCCCCAACCCCCCATCAACAATCCCAATACGCGCAGATCCTCGCGTCCATCCCCGCAGATGAGAAAGCCCAGGCTTACCGCGCATGGCTGGGGTACTACCGCGTCCTCGGGGGCCGGATGGGACTGAGCTCGGCGGAGGTCGTGCAGGAGGCGAATCGGCTCGCGGTGGAGGGGTATGGGTGGGATGTGCAAAGGGAAGGTGGGCTGCCTGGTGTAGAGGCGAGGCTGGTAGGGAAGATGGGGCTGAAGGGCGTGCCAGGGCTAAATATTGTGAAAGCTGTGCCACGAGATGGGGACAGTGGACGGGGTGGGAGGCCGGGGAGGGGTGGCAGAGGTGGAGGACGCTCGTGAGGTTGATGATTCCCCTAGATGTTTCTTGGATGGAATAATCTTATAGACTGATGCATAGATGCCCCCACGTGTATAGATTATCATTCCCTTGTTCACTGTCGCTAGAAATATTGCACCTAGATGTATTATTAGCCTAATTATTAGACACTAATTCTACTCCTTATTGCGGAAGCTTCTTGACGCTTGAACAAACGACATTCTGGGACCTGAGGAACAAGGAGTGCGACACGTAAACCCTAACCTCAATGGGTTTGTGTCCGTCACTAGCTTACATAGCGTGCTCAACTCTTGCTTCCTTCCTTTCTTTCTTTATGACTGCTCATGTTCTCAAATCCTCTCATTTCTCCACCACATCTATCCAAAATACAAATACGAGTCACTGAATGTCCTCATATCCCATGATGCACGGCAGTTCGAGCTAGGCTCGTCCTTTCACCTCCCTCTCGATATCGCGGGCTGCTTAGCTGCCCACAGGCGAAGTACGTTCTTTCTACTTTTCTTTATTTCGTTCTAATCCCACTCTTCCGTCATTCCAATCCAATTCACTCCCTTTTCCTTTCGTATAGGCTCTCGCCAGAGCGTTGAGATCGAAATAAAGCTTGAAGCGCCTTACTCGACTGGTTGAACATTTGAACCTCGCATTACGAATCACATATCTCCACTCAGATACACAAACGGCTACCACTTACTACGAAGACAGATGTTTCGGAGCCATATATATATGTTACATATATACTGGACACCGTTGAAAGATGGGAGGGTACGTTTCTCGGCGTTGTTTGGGCCGTCGAACGATCGCGGGCTGATTCTAATACAGGTGGTCGATTGAGGTTCGAATGAGCCTTCTTCAAACTGATACCTGAAATGAACAACATTGCTCACGACGACGCCAACCTGCCACGCAAGCTGTCGCAGGAGTGGATCCTCACTTGCTCAAGTTCGAGGACGGCACGCAAAGGAGGAAGGAAGGAAGGGAGCGAAGGCGTTGCCGTTGCTTTCATTCAACAGCAGCGAGATTCAGTTCGGATGGTGGATGTTCTGCTACCATGTACGACACCCAACTGACCCTTGACCAACGAAACTATTAGGTGCTTTTTGTGTATTCGTAGTCGTGGTCCGTAATTTCAACATCGAAACCGACGCCAAGCGCCTCATACCCCACATATTTGCAGAAAGCTCATTCGATATGCATGTTCTGCTTATCGAAGCGTTCCATAGGAGAATGGACGTGATTGTCGCCCAAGAAAGCTTAACCCATGCGTCCTAGGTGCTTTTTGGGATCGTAAGAAGTGGGCAAGCGCTGACGCCGGTGCAAATGTTGAATTGGGGTATTGTTGCGGTCATCTCGGACTGTATGCTGAAAGAAGATTCATTGGACATGAGCATCTTCACCGCGAGGATGAATATCGCACATGCCCGCCATGGACTGGAATGCGCGATTACTCAACGACGGAGACGGGGAGTGCAATGAGGAATCGCAGGTGGGGAAGCTACGCTTCAGCCGCTTTCAGTTCATGTTATTGGATTGAATAACCTTGGATGTAGGAGGTTCATTTTCTGCTGCTGCCGATCAAGCACAAGGGATACCATTGACGAAGGATCGGTTAGATGCGTCATGGATACTCGTTCCTCTCGAGCTCGTGTTGAAAGACGGTGAGGTGGATTGTGTGATTGCATCATAAACAGGCCATGTCGCTGCTCCGCCGTCTTTCGATGCTGGTATATATGCGTCATTGTCCGCATAGAGCCTAGCATGGCTCAAAGACCGCATTCGAGTCAGTTGCGCACTCGCTCAGAAATGGGGATAGGGTGTAGAAGGAGCCTGAAAGAGAAGCGGCGTTATTGCTCTCAATTCAGAAGGTTCGTTCTCTGCTCCTGCTCATAGTACATAAAGCATGCTCATTCACTGAGAAATCCATTTAGACGTGGCTGGTATTCGTTTCTCTCGAGGCCTGCTGTTATGGGCATTCGTTCCTCAGTAAGCTTACGATGGCGAGATAAACATGCGATCAATCGCAGCCCCGAGCCGATCATATCGCCTCGGGGCATGCACAACCATGGCAGAATGGCCAGTAGATTTACGACGAGCTGCACATCTAGAGTTCCAGAGCAAATAGATGTGTAACCTCCTTGCCCCTCAGAGACAGCAAAGGTACGTCCTGCAATGTTGTTCGGGGTTGTATGGCACGTGCTAATCAAACACTGATGTTGATATAGCATTGTATATCGAATATGCTTGTCTGCAATTCCACAATGAAAGCGTAATAGATGTTCTAGCCTATGTTGGAACTGGTCACGTGCTCTCTTAAGAATGGGATTGGATCTGAGAAAGAGAGGCTCAGCGGCCGCTTCATTCGACAATAGCTACTGAGGTTCAGCAATTTCGCGGTCTGCTACTGCTTATAGTACCTAATGGATGCTCTTTCTTGAATGAAATCATTGAAAATGCGCTGGGATCTATTTCCCCAACTTTATCGTGTACGAAAGCACGTTTAACACCGCAGTACATGGCGAGATCGATTAACTTATATACCAGTGATTCAAGACCTTTTCAATTCAGGCATACCATGGACACGGATGGGAAATGGTATACAATACTGTTTAGACGCTGGTGTTAGCGGCGGATTAGACCATGACAATGGGAGGGTTGTAATTGCAGGTACGTGCGCTTGATTTCAGACCTTGGTCAGCTCCTAACGCAGGTATTTGCAGCTGTCTACGAAAAAATGACCGCCGCCGGTGTTCACGGTACTGGTTCTCTCAGCACTGATGCTAGCGTCCGCATCCCGCGCTTTCGCCTCAATGTATCTTTTTAATAGCACAGGCCGGAAGCAACTGGGGTTCTGCCTGTGCCACAACTCATTTATATCTCCTTCTCTACTATCCCTGTTATCCGCCACCGCATCATCACGGCTCTGAATCGCCTTACAGTGCAATTGTCCCGCCCATTTGTTATTACACTGCCGTTGCGAAGATTGTTGCCTTTCATGAGGAGAGTCATGCTGCGCAGGATGGCAATACTAGATGGGGAGCGCTATTACCCAGCACTGGTATGTTACCATGTGGACAACCGGGATAAAGAAGGATTGAATCGAGCTAGGAATGGATATGGGGCTTGCTGTCACCGCCGTCGCGTTGGGGAGCAATAACACAACACAACTAGGACAAGATATTGTCCCGCGGACGCTTAATGAATGAAGCCCTATTGCTTTCTCTCGAGTACATCACTACCATCTACCGTTGTTCCATCTTTGTCATGAAGACGCCCGCCGGAGACATACTCGAAATATCCATGTCCTTCCGGTGTACATGCGTCTATCCTCTTCCTCGTGGGTTTCTTCGTATATCTCGTTGCCTATGCGTGTAGGCCTTCTCTAGAAAAATACCGAACGGCGGGTCCAGATACAATTGACTGGATCGCTGCGTATGCATATCTTTCGTGAGCAAGATACTCAGGGCTGACTGCATACCTAGATACGATCCGCCCCGGGCAATTCTTCATTTGTCTTGATCTTGACAGCTTATGCGTATGTCTACACTTTCTCTTATCTGCTCCGGTCTTCTCAGTCGTATTCCTCCTGGACGAACAATATGCCATCCTCATGCCATAAACCACACTCCGGCTTAGTACGACCTGCGCGATTTCACACCCTCGCTCCTCGTTCAGTACAGTGTTCCTTGGAGTAGTTCTGCTGTGCAGATGCGCACCACTCCAACAAAGTAGCGTGGCATCTGTCTTCCGCCGTTTTGAGCTCGATCCGAGGGACAGCGCTCGTGTATTTCGGTAGCGCAGACAAATCGCGTGAGAGTCACTTCTCCTTATCGCTTTATTTCTTTCGTGTCCTCGGTCTCTAAAGGAAACCTGAACCTTTCCCGTAGTCCTCGTCCTGGGGGTCGGCGTTCTGTACTACCGGTCCTTGCGTTAACCGCCCACTGTGATTGCTTCTGCCGCTCGCCGTGTGGCTCTCAGCTTTTGAAAATCGCCGAGCCCATATGCCGGTAGCGCCATACGTATCACATTCATGGAATCATACAGAGTCCAACGAGCCTCCTGTCAACGCAGGCGTCTCTTCTATTCGCATGTTCTCCGGAAAAGAGGACTGATAGCCCCCATGGCCTGTGGGTATGCATAGTGACGGATGAACGAGAGGTTGTGATTTCGGTCTTGCTGGATTCAAGGTCGTTATTGTGAAAGCAGTTGCGCAAGGCTGAGGCTGGATGCGAGGGGAAAGTGAGAGTCGGAAGGATGAAGGAGATCATTGGGGCCTTCTTCTCCTAGTTTACGTTGCCTGGAGCTAGATCGGACATATAGTGGTTAACAGAAAGAGGCCATATAAACACGACGGAATCGATTCCTGGTGTGACCATCACTCACTGATAACCTTCGAATGTTTGGGTTCCTGCTGGACAGATTGAGTGGTCGCACATCGTCAGCGTCATGTACAATCGGATCCGAGTATAATTTGTCCTGATTCCGCCGGTGGATTCCTTCCTTCATTGCCGCCTTCTCTCATTTTGGACTCTCGTGCATGATCTCGTTTCATCCAAAAGATTTTGCGCATTGTATCTCCACGCATGCGCACAGCATGTGCAGGGGCTTATGCTTAATATTCCTATTCATGGGTTATTGCTCGTGTGGGTCCGCTTGCCAAGATCGACCAGGACCCGGAGATACGTCTATAGCGCACACCTGGGAACTTGCTGTGTGCAATTGGGCTCGAACAGCCAATTCTTCATACCTTTATACTCTATGTGCTAGGGAAGAGGATGAATGGATGAGAATGTGGGTTGGGGACGGAATAGAGATGTCGAAGACGGACCTAATCTTCGATCCTGCTAGTCTGGATCGCACTTGTAATAGGTTCAGAAGGGAGAACTAAATCGAAAGCCATATGTGCCGTGCGTTGGTTGAGGAGCGGAAGCTGGTTCAGGAGAGGAAGTTGTTCGAGGAGGGAAGTGTTAGGTGCCCGCGGAGTCATTTCTAGTCGGGACCTATTCCTGCTCATCGAACGACGAACGTCAATAGTCCAATTCCCTAGCCGGCGGACCCACCGCATACGGTTAATACTATCCACCACCGAATAAGAGTATGCCTGACCATAATTGTGTTTGGTGCCTTTCAGCGATGCTTTTGTACCCCATTCTCGAGTTCCGAGCGTCATTCTTTCATCCCCACATGCGTGGGCGTGACATGTATTGCCAACGCTGTTGGCAAGGGTATTACATCCGTGTTCATGAATTGCGTACGCTCCACAGGCGCTGGAATCTCAGACCATCGCGTAAACGATACGGCACACCACGTTTGTGGCTAAATGCACCTATGTATCAGGCTACAATCAAAATCTTTTCAGATGCATGCTTCTCGTCTGGATTCAAGCATTGGGAAGTGGCAACGATAAGGCAGTTGCTAGTTGCGCCAACAGATGATTTCAGACATCCAGTACCACGCCACATTTGAAATTGAATGCTTCGCTGTTGCTAATGCGGGATTGTGTAGGCTTCCATAAAGGAAGGGACTCCTTCGGTCTTACATCATCTTATCAAATGGATGTTGCTGACACTCCGAATACCGCATACTGAAGTGCGACGATCAGCAACTAGTAAATTTTATATTGGATCGCTTTTAATCCTTCGTCTTTCTCGACATCTTCAAATGTGATGCCAGTGCTCCAGCCCACCTCGCGTGCTTGCGTAGGCTCGACTATGGAACGAAGCGATAGCCCTATAGGTTCATTCATTAAAATAAAATGTAGAGGGAATAACGTGTTTCTTCTCCTGACATTTATTCAGGCTTTCTTGCAATCAATGAATCCAACTCATGCTCAGCCATCTCGTGAGTCGAATCGTTCAGATCAATCCTGACTACGTTTCCGAGCTGAGAAGAGGCCGCATATTAGCGGAACGCAGCATAATGGTCATGGGACTGGACATATCTATGGAATGGTCGGTATGCCCTGTGGTCCAACTATACCGAAAGACTTACAAATGAAGAATAAAGGCTCTAAAGTTAATCTTCTTTCCAAAGGTATGTCAGATATTTATACAGTAGTTTATTCTTACCACCGGCTACTCTCTCTATTGTTATGTTTCACGCCTGCGAACTAGAGAAGCAAATGACGACAGAACGATGGGCCCGCGATATCGCGCGAACATGTCTTCACTGAGCTGTAACCCCCGTCTTAAAATCCGTGTTCCTTGAGCTTCGATGGTCGCATTCAGGGGAAATCAGGTCGGCTGATCGTTCATGGGACACGGGGCATATCGAGCGGACGCTTTGTCGGGTCAAGACAAAGCATAAAGGTTACAAAATTACCCTCTACACAAATATAACGGTATGTATTTTTACTTGCGCGAGTTATTCTTACCCTCGTTTATCGTTCTATTATAATCACTACGCCAGGCAGGGGCAAAAGCAAAAAGTAGAGAAAATGGTCCGGTGTACCGCGCGAATTTCAATTGAATCTCAAGTTGTTTCTTTCTTTAGCTACAGAACCGATAACAATAGCATTTCATTGCAGCGCTATACTTAGCCCGCAACTGAATTGCGGGTTCACGGAGTTTTCATGTCCATTAGAAGCGGGGGCGGGGGATAGCGGCCGCCGCGGTATCACATATCGAGTATGTGCACAATCGAGATCAAACGTATACCCCGCTGTGCTGGTTATTTATGTCTTCCTTTGGGACTGGAAATAACCCTGGCTTGTACGTTAATTTCGTCTTACTGCGATCATGATCAGTGTCAGCAGTGGCATGACGATTTTGAATGCGTGGCAGTGGCGGCAGTTTGCAGGTAGAGGAGGAAGCGGCGGCCGCCCAGGGGGATTGCCTGATAGGAACCTTGCTGTGCTCGTCGCAAATATACCTTATTTATTTATACTCTAATTTGCCTTCTTAGCCTAAGGAAGAGAAGCAGGAAGGAGACCCCAGCGTCTTGATATTTTGAAGGTACCGATGACATAACACGACAGCGACAGCGAGCGGGACTGGGACGAGGACGATAGGGCATTAACGGAAGTAGACAAGAACATCGGGAAAGACGGAAATTGGGGTGTAAGCGTGGATAGAGGTGGAGGGAAGAGGAATGTAAACGTAGGGAAGCAGAGAGCGGAAGAAGTAGCACGAGGAAGGAGAAATACACTGTACAACGGGGCGTTGGGCGTATATAGGTCAGCGTCCACCGTCATTACTTTGCACACACACGATTCGAGAGGGAAAGGGAAGGGAAAGATAAAGAGAAAACAAGAGGGTAAAAAGAAATTAGCAGATCGAAAAGGGAGGTCCGGTGTGGCAGGTCGATGCGTTCCATCCATCCACTCCACAGGCAGCAGCAGCAAGGAGCTCTACGCTCTACGCTCGTGGCTTAGCCCCCCGCCTCGCCCTTCATAAGCTCCTTCTTCCCCTCGTCCCCACCACCGCCATTTCCCCCAGAACGCCCATTCATACCGGCGCCCCCGCCCCCACCTCCATCACCCATCATCGCATCATCCACATCCGACACGCTCAAGCTCCCCACTCTCGTCCTCTTACTCCCCGCACCCAGGCCAACGAGCATGGGGCTCTGCCCCGATACACTGCCCCGCGCCCCGCTGCCCGTGCCCGGGCGGTCGAACGCGCTCCCGGGGCGGTCGCTCGCGGAGGCGAAGATGTCCGTGAGGTCTGTGGCTGTGGAATCCGGGCGTGGGGGCGGGGGACCGCCGCGCTCCCAGGACATGGTCTCCCGCGAGGTGGAGGTGGTGTTGGAGGCGGAGGTGCCGCTTGAGGAGCCGGGGGGGCCGGTGGAGGGGTTGTTCCCTGAGAGGAAGTCAAGCCAGGTTGAGCTATCGGATGGGGGGTTGGGGCCAGAGGAGGTGGGGGGTACTGCGAGGGATGGTATTAGTATCGTGGAAGGAGAGAGAGAAACAGACATACCACCACTGCCACCCGACCCGCCGCCGGGACCACCACCCCCACTTCCACCTCCAGGCCCGGAGCCTCCGCCATGCACGGGCCAATCGAGCCCAAAGCTCTCTGTTGCAGGTCTCGATCCACTTTCCGCACCCCCAAGGAAAGCAGCGAACAAGTCGCTACCTCCTCCTCCGCCTCCACCACCACCCCCGGAGCCATGGTGCGACGAGCTCCTGACCAGGCCACCGTACATTCCATCGTACGTCCCACCAGCCGCAGAGTTCGTGCTGCCGCCTCTAGGGGCGTAGGCCCCGCCGCCCGAGGTGCTGCGCGATGATGAGGCGGGGGCACGGTGCGTAGGCGGGGGGCTCGTGGTGAACTCGGCGCTGAGCGGGATGAAGTTGGGAGCAGGGGGTGTATGGGCTACGCCGCCGCCGCCCCCGGAGCCGAAGTAAGGCTGATATTGATGGTGGTGCCCGCCACTACTAGACCCATACCCCCCGCCCCTGCTGCCGAACGCAGGAGGGGGCGCGTGGTGGTGGTACCCATATCCGCCCTCATCGGACGGCGAGCGCGAGTGCGGGTGCGTAGGGTGCAGCCCGCCGGAGTTGAGCCGGGGCTTTTTGTTCGAGGTGTTATTGTTCGAATTGCTGTTGTGTGTGGAGGACGAGGAGGAGCCGCCGCGGAGGGAGGAGTGCCGGTCGTTGGAGATGGGGAGGGTCTGCATTTGCATGGGGGCTTGTGGGAGGGACATGCGTGGGGGAAGGTAGTCGAGCTGTGTCAGAGTAGGGGGGTTAGATCGGGGATGGGTAGGAGAGTGGGGAGGGGACGTACGTCGTTGCCCATTCCGATTTCATGTGTCGGTTTCAATTTCCCCGGGGCTCCACCACTGTCTCGCCCGCGCTTCCGCACTGGGGGTTCGTTGTCGTCGTCGTCGCCGTCATCATCGTCGCCCTCGCCGATGTCGTCGAGCTTGGCGTTGGCGCCGCCGGAGAAGTCAGCTGGGCCGCGGGTGTCCTTCTCGCCCTCGTGCTGTGGGGGGGGGTGATAAGCGCGATAACAGCAAAGAAAGAGAGGACATACCCTGATATGGCGCTGGACGATGTCTTGGATGTCGGTCGAG
>JASFDH010001206.1:0-16254 GCA_036937195.1 Nidularia pulvinata
TCCTGAGATGGAAAAAATACTCGAGAGAGGGCTGACTGTGGTAAAAGACGCCTAAGGGGGAGTAGATCAGCTTGAGAGTAAGAGTTGTCAATATGAGAGTGAGGACGAACTTGACGATGCTCCACATGCCCGAATGCACCCAGGAATAGTTTAGAAGGAAGACTAGATAGGCTTGATAAGATACATAGGCAATCCTTCGTAGATAGTACGCATACCTCCTGCCAACATTCCCGGAAATCGTGGGATAAGCTCCCGAAGAGTCCATGTCATAAGATCAATATTCTGGTACACGTTCCGTTCAGCAATGTATCAGAAGTAGTGGAGAAGTTTCCCTCACAAGATTCTGTAAAGACACTCCCTTCAAGTCAAGCAAGATGATATACTGCAAAGGTAGTTGTCCTCCGGGTCCAACGACGCGGTACAAGTGACTAAGATGAGCCCTCAGCCGTTCAAACAGTAAGAGAATGACTCTTTTGAATGTTTCTGGGGGCTCGTCGACTGGTACTGTTTCAATAACTAGAATAGGCCTGTGAAACGGGTCTTGAATGTTGTCCGGTAAGCAATGCACATTAGGCATCGGAGACGGAGGTACCAAAGGCCATAGATTGCCCAAGCGCCAGATGAGATTCTTCTGGATTGCTTCTAAGGCGAATGACCTTATAAATTTATTACGCTGAAGAATAATGAATAGGCGAGCCCCTGGCAAACAGAACAGCTATGAAAAACGCACCCTGGAAAAACGGAACATGGATGCTGTACACGCGGAAAATTATGATGACCTCTAATGTAGGATAGAGCTGCAAGTCACGTACTTACGTGTGTCGCTCAACCATTCCATTGCCCATTCCGTGGCATCGGGTGCAAGCTCCAGCTCGTCGATGACGGAAGGTAAAATGTCATGAATCAGGGTGGTTTGTAGGCTACGGACATCTTGCAGGTTGTCGTGATAATTTTCCAGTAAATTTTCATAGTTGGCCTGCAACTGGTTCCGAATATCCATCCTATAGGACAGCGTGTCGATAGTCGGGCGCCTTGCTGCAGATGGTCGCGTCAGACGAGAGTTTAGTACCATAACGCAGTCATGCAGGTCGTGACATCCTCGTTTACTAAAATAGATTTTTCTCACGATCCAGCAGCCTTGCAACCTGCTCAGCTGTTCCTACAAGTTCCTCGAAGTTCACACAGTATCTAGATATTCGCATGCATAACGTGAAAGTATTATCATTAGCATGTATATAGTACTAATGCTTTCATATTGTCTAAATTTTGGATGTGCATGTGCATTTTTACTCGTTAAATTAAATTAAGCGTCCTCGGGCTACTTTCCCTACTTAAAGACCAATGAAACCGGGACGCAATCGAAACGAATTCATCAATCTATAGCACCCGCGTATTCATTACTCAAGCTCACGATCATATCCTGGTCACTTGCCGTCTAATATACAGTGGAGGAAAAACAGCTTACCCGATGAACCCTCGATTCTGATTTTTATCTCGCACATCCTGTAGAATGTAGTCCACGTGTAAATATATAAGACTTTAGGAAACAGCATTTAAAAGATTGTTATGCTATTTATGGAACTGAATTGTATGCCTTACACACTTTATTTAAGTTAAATTTCCCTTCCTCGGTTACACTAGCTGCACCGTTGAAGACCATGCGGAATGTCGTAAGAAAATGCCACATTGAAGGCGGGCTCCAGCGGTGCAAGGACTGAATGCTGATCGCTTAGTCTAATATCAATCTGAGACATAAAAATCCAGAATACAGCACATGTGTTTACTTCATGATTATTCTGAATAGTACTACCAACGGATAGGCGTGAGCTTTCAGAAGTCTCTGATTCTCTGGATGATTCAACTTTTGCTACAGTCATATTTATGACTACGCACATTCGGGACAAGTCACAACGCCCATAAACCTGCTGCGACGTTGTGACTAGTTGATTCAAGGCTGCAAAGAGGTAGGTGCCGCTGTAATGCGTGTTGATGCCAAGGGGACGACGTACTGATAATCCAGAAGATTTACTTAGAGGAGGCTAACCCACGCGCCGATGTAGAGGCTTATGCCAGGGCCAGGGAAAACCATTCATGTCCTATTGTGGTTCCACGTGCTGCGGCCACCACCTGTCAAGTATACTTACATCTACATCTGAATGCCTGCCTCCTGCGGTGTAGCATATACAGAATCTTCAAGATGGGGGTAAGGTGCAAACCTGTGTACGAATTTTACAGCTGGAATGAACCGGATGATGTCCGCCGTATACTGCATCCAAGCTACCCGCCTGCTAGAAACCAAAAAAAGATCGCTGCGCTTAGTTGTAGCCAGATGACAGACAAAAAACAATCGACCGAGCATATGGCCGTATATGATTAAATAAGTGATTCCTGGGCCTGATCCTTGGAAGCTTACGGTGTTTTATCCTTGAACCACTTCCTCATTCGTGGATGTATTACCGCGTGGCACAGGGGCTTATTGCTGGAGCTGTATAATTTCGACAGTCACACTCCTTTGTAGCGCTCGATCGATCCCGTCTCCCAGAGGCTTTAAGTACCTGATACAACAAACACCAGGTGGAGATAGCCAGTAAGCCCAGTCAATCCCAGGCCGAGGATATTCTGGACACGATACATCAAAGCACACGAAGAAGTTGAGTAGGAGGAAGATATACGCATGGAGCTTCGTATGTTCCAAAAACATCCTTGCGAACAGCATGTCCTTCAACCATAAATGTGAGTCAGCACCGCTCCCAGCGTGCAAGTTGAACGTTCGGCATCCACTTGACGTAGTTCTCGGTGCTCTAGCTCATACTAACGCGGAAAGGAATTGAGCAGATCTGTAGTCCACGAGTCTGAGCTTTGAATACATACTGTATTGTTCTTCCGTAGGTCATTAGAGTGTCCGATACCATCGCTCCACCAAAATACAGTTTATCTCGGATCCGTCTGATTGATTGAGTACCCATGATAGACAAGACGTGGGATACGATGCCCACGAGCGACTATTCAGAAATGCATTCAAGGTCAGAACTAGAGCTTCAAGCAACTGCATCGAGCTGAGGAGACAAGTGTGTCCGATTGAATCCCGTGTCCATGGCTTCATCCGAAGTAAGTGCAACCGATTTCTTGTCATGGCGCGAAGCTGAAGATAGAAGAATGTCTTACACGCCCGATGCTGGAAATCGGATATTTGGTGGGCATAAACATCCAGAATCCCACCAAGCACCTGCTCTATTGAGGGAAATGTCCAAGTGGAAAGCCTAGGACCATACAAAGAACCGAAGTGACTAGACCGCATCGAAGACGGGTAAATGTTCGGTATTACCCATTATAACTTGGAAGATATTGTTTCATAGGAGCTTAGTGAGCAGCACACTCCTTGAGTATGGATATATGGGCTATTAGATTAAGATAATTTGGATCAAGCGGGCATCGTGAGTTGAGTGAAGGTAAAAGAGACAGAGTAGAACCAGACGCGGACGGCGGCATCGTCCGCTCTAGATTATTTGTGCTGAACATTGACAAAAAGGAACATTTTATTTCTATTTCTGGTAACGTGCAATATTTTGACTGATCCTCCATCAAACCACGTGGCTCGACATTTAGAAATGGCGATTTCAATGACAAAATAATTCCTCACGGTTTTGAATTATCTGTTCAACTTCTGCAACGCTCAAGTTCAACCATCCTAGTCTGGACTCTGCCTGAGCGTCCTCAATACTTCAAAATCTATCTTATAAAATGGCTTCCGGAGACTTGAATCGACTTCTTTCCTGGTTCCAATCCAATGGAGGATCCGTTGACACTACATCTATGGATATCATCACATTCCCTGCTTCAGAAGGTGGCCGTGGTGCTGTTGCTATCAAAGACGTACCAGTGAGTCCATTCGCGTTTATATATCGCGAATCATACTCAAGAATTTGCGTTTCAAGAAAGGACATACACTCTTCACTATTCCGCGTTCTCTAACCTTATCGACCCGGACTTCTTCTCTCCCTACTAAATTTAGGCCCGAAGCTTGGAATAAACTGAAGTTACACGAAGGATGGGTTGGCCTTATTCTGTGCATGATGTGGGAAGGTGCAAATGGCAGTTCTTCGAAGTGGTTAGAATATCTTGGTATGAGGTAAACATTAGTCATTGGTCAGAATGTTGGACTGACATTCGACACCAGTGACTCTGCCGACGAACTTTGATACTCCTATGTTCTGGCCAGATGAGGATCTCTCTGAGCTCAAGGGAACTTCCGTGGTAGGTCTGTTCTTTATTAGCCTAACATCGATTGCTGTATTTTAATATCGGCCTTGTAAGCACAGAAAAGCTAGGTCGAGATGATGCAGAAAAGGATTACAACGAAAAACTATTGCCTGCTGTCAAAGTAAGCCCCTCCTCCCTCATAGTTAACCTTATGTTAACCCTTCTTCTTAGAGCCGTCCAGACCTATTTCCGCCTCATGATATACCAGTGCACTACTCACTTGAGCGATATCATATAATGGGTAGCAGGATACTCTCCAGGAGTTTCAACGTCGAGAAACCGAGCGTCAAAGAAGAGGAAATAGATTACCCCGCGGTTAGTACTAGCATTGGAAGTGGAATGGACGTCGATTCTCCGACAGGAAATGAGGGTGCCGTCGATGCAGTCCATGAGCATGGTCAGGAGGAGGAAGGGCATGATGGAGATTCTGATTCAGACGAAGAAGACTCCTTCGACACTGCCATGGTTCCCATGGCAGACATGCTGAATGCGAGATACGAAACGGAAAATGTAAGCCCTGATAAGTACTAATATCAACTTGTGCTAATACTATTGTGTCTCAGGCCAAATTATTCTATGAAAGCAACGAACTTAGAATGATGTTTACAAAGCTGATCAAAGCTGGGGAGCAGATTGTATGTGTTGCTTCCATTTAGCATTTGGACTGCTTAGCTTACGCATTGCTGAAGTGGAATACTTACGGGGATTTGCCGAACGCCGAGCTCTTACGTCGGTATGGTCATGTGGATCTACTGCCTCTACCCCAAGGCGGTGAAGGAAATCCAGGCGATGTGGTGGAAGTCAGGGCCGATCTCCTGGTATCTGTTCTTCAAGAGCGCAATCAAAATTTGTCTCAGGATTCAATAAAGGAGAGGATAGACTGGTGGCTAGAGGAAGGTGGTGACGAGTAGGTACCATATTACTCAATTATTTTCCGTTGCTGATTGCTCTTGTAGTGTCTTGGTCTTCGAATACGACTTCGAGGTACCCCCTGCCTTCATATCTCTTGCTCGACTGCTTTTGCTCCCTAGTGCTGGCTGGGAGAAGGCAAGGGACAAGGGTAAACCCCCGAAACCAAAAATTGACAGCGATATGCTGTCCGTTGTTCATGATGTCTTGGAAAGACGATTAAAAGAATACCCTACAACTCTGGAGGTATGTGCTCTTGCACCGGACAGGACATTTTTAATAATGTCGTCTTAGGAGGATGAGAAGGTGCTTGAAGGGCAAAACTCTCTGAACAAGAGACACGCTATCATTCTGCGCATCGGAGAAAAAAGAATCCTCAAGGGCGTTCTTGACAAGATAAAGCCGTTGCTATTCAAAGAGGAAACACAAACCAAAGGGGCTGGGAAAAGCAAAAGGAAGGGGCGCGATGAAGACAATGCTCAGACTGCATCTAAAGCGAAGAAATCGAGGCGTTGACATCCAGTATCCAATACAATCTTCATGATGTTTTCTAACAAATTTGTGCTGCACGCAAACTTCTCCAGCTGTACTCGCGGCAATATATATGTGACATTGCGACATAAAATTCCACCCAGCCATCTATGGGTCTCATAAGATCATTTCCAGGTGTACGTTACGGTACAGTGGTGAGTGGGAGACCCTGGAAACCAAGAAGCATCCGGTGCCGGCAAAGCAATGGTGGCCGAACAGACCGAAGATTCGAAGAAGACGACCGCCACACAATTGTGTACATATTCCTGGACTCGGAGGGAACAGCAAATAAGTGGCTGATGCTGGACGTGTGTGGTAAGCTTCACCGGTAACTTGAACCGTGGTCCTACAGGCTATGTGAGCAAGTTCCTTGGAGTCTTCACTGATGAAGAGAGCGTCCAGGTCCCAGGCACGAAGTCAAGGGAGAAATGGGTTTCCTTAAGGTAGTATGACATCGATGCCGACTGCGTTGGCTGGGTGATAGGTTAAATTGTGCAGGGACAAGTTTCCTGCAAATCGCCGGTGAGCATGTAGCTATGACATCAGCCCACTATTACCATTGCACTAAACGCCCATATACTTCGTATAAAAATATTCAAGTGTCTCTGGAAAGCGAGTTATATATCTGAATATTTGACCGATTTCTATAATGCCAGTAGCGTTCTGCAGCTGCTGGCTCTATGAGTTTTGTACAAGAACTTCCAAGACTTACCGTGCTGAGCTGTAGTTGATCACTACGCAACTGCGCACGGCTCCAATTTAGGTTGAAGTTTCTATATAATCAGACCGCGTTCATCACTACCACTGCAACCACTACCACTATGACAGAAACCGATTCAGCAACAGCAGCGAACAAAGAGACCTCCACAATGCTTGAAACGTCGAGCTCACCAGTTCCAGAACTCCAGACGTCTACGAGTCCTCCGCCTGCAATGAAACCCGCTGAGACTGTAGTCACTGGAGCAACTTCCAGTTCTCCGACCGCGCAACCACCAACATCCCCGACCTCACCAACGCCGCCACCTATAAATGAGGCAACTCGTCCATCGATGCCTGAGGTTCATTCCGAGGAGCGTTCTCCTGTTAACGTGCAACTGGCGGCCCTTCGTGCAATGTTCCCCGATTATGATGACGCCATACTGTGAGCATATCTGTGCGTGATACAACGTATCCATGATATAAACTTGCATTGTACAGGGTGTCCGTGCTGGAATCCGTCAATGGAGATCAGGACCGGGCGGTAGATGCGCTCTTGGGCATGAGCGATCCAAACTACACCAGTGAAGCCAGGCCTGAGGAATCTGCCCTTGTGAGTTCAGACGCCACTCGCATCCAGTCCCTATTCATCGTCTAGCGTCAGTCCCAAACAGATCTAGATGAACAACTGGCACGTCAGTTGATGCTCCAGGATGAGCAAGAACAGCAGCGCCAGTGGCAGCAGCAGAATACACAGCGTCCTCAGTTCATACCTCATCGTCAGAACGCGCGCACCCAGCAGCAGGTACCTTATCAGCAAAATCCACCTGTAACAGCGGGTGGAGAGAGAGATACCATGGCCGAAGTCCAAGAGCAGTTCAACAAGATCGCTGAGAGTGAGCCATATCTACGCCTCTCATATTCATGTAATTAAGTGGGGATCATTTAAGCCGGAAAGAAGACTTTCGGAACCCTATTCTCAAAAGTGAAGGCAAAGATCCAGGAGTTCGACCAGCCTAGGTAAACATTATTGATTCTGTATGTAGATTTTTGGCCGTTGATCATGTCTACTCTCATTTTTAGGCCCGGGCAAAGCTCCAGTGCTGCGATACAGCCCGCATGGGGCGTTAACGACAATTACGGGGCCTATAACCCTAGCCATGCCCAACAAGCACCCTACGGGCAGTACCAGCCGCAGCCCTCCGTGCATCAACAGCAGCAGCCAGCCTATTACGATCCCAACCCCGCTCCCATAGCCAGCCCTCCTACAAATTCTCCTCCAGTTGCGACTGCGCCGAAACCTTACGACATGACGGCTACCCAAGAACCTGGTAGGCGTTATCCAATGTCCGTTTTGTCAATGACTCATTCCGCATCCACCTTAGCCCCTGCCACCGCAGCTGGATCTAGCATGCCGGGCGCCGATGTTCCTCGTGCTACATCTCCAGCAGCACCCATTGACGGTGGTTAGTCCGCAGTGTTTCGTTTCATAATCATTCTGAATCTTCGTTCCTCCAGTCAAACTTGGCCTTTTGCCCAAGAAACCTGTCTCGCTGATGCGCGATCCTGCTACTACCCAACCCCAGCGAAAACCGACTGAAGACGATGACGACGGGCTGGAATATACTGAGAATCCCTTCGAGGATTCGAGGAAGTAACCAGGAACTCGCTTGTACGCTTATTTCATGATTAACGTTGTACTATAAGCGGATCTTAGGTATTGACGAAAGGACATGATAAATGTATTGTTTTCTTGTAGTACTGCCTGTGTAGATTGTTGGATAGAGAATGAGGACTTTGTCGATAGCTCATCTAAGTGAGACTCAGCAAGAAATGTGGTTAGCATCTGGTATCGATTTTGAAACTGTCCGTGTACATCTGCATTAATCAGTGCACGTAAGGCGATGCTACTGCCCGAAGAGTAGTAGCTACGGTTGACGAAGCAGCACCTCTGAAATCGCTTGCATTGCTGACCATGAGAAGTCCAACTTGAGAAGTGTCAGAGTGAGCGGCAACGAAATGCGAGAAGGACCTACCGATGAGTCCAAACAGCCCAAGAATACTTCCAAAGACCTCTACGATGAGGATCTTAACGAATAAATTGGGGTCTGCAGCATCCCCAAGAGCTGCTGTGGAGCCAGTGATGCCTACGCATATACCACAGAGAAGGTTGCACATCCCGACAGTAAACCCACCCCAGAAGATAGCAAATCCTGGAATGCAGTTAGCTTTGAGAATCAAAGGTGGGACAAAACAAGAACAAACCAGTGAAGTAGTTATCGGGGGTGTAAAGGGCTTCTTCGGGAACAGCGCCCAGTTTCGCTGAGAATACAATGCCCATAATCTGAAAAACGAATACGTGAGATGGCTGCGACGGACGTTCGAGGAATATAGTGACGTACGACTCCGTAGATGGCCACGACTTCGCAGAAAATGATACTGGCATTCTTTCAATATCGGCAGAGAGAGATGCGTCGTAATTGAACGCACCTAATCAAGTTCTTGGTCGTAATACGAGGTGCTCTCACACCTCCTCCGAGGATAGAAGCTCCCGTCACGAATATCCCCCTACACGGTATAGTTCAGCACAAATCCGGAAGTCCAAGTAAGAGACTACGCACCATCCAGCACCCAATGTGCTCAACCCCGTGCACAGACCAATTCCTGTTGCGCCCCAAGCATACGGGCTTGATTCTTCGAGAAAACGGCCAACGTTGAATGCCTCTCCCGAACCTGCATAGTCCGTGATGTCAGTGCGCGCTCACTCTGTCCATGGGCGAAAAGCATACCAGTGAAGAGCAGATAAAGAGCAACAACAATTATAATAAAAGTAGGAAGGCCATATGTGTAGTAGGAGGAGTACCCCATGTCGCGTTGTATACAGCGTCGGCAACTCTGCGCAGAACGTTGACGGAAATCTGTTGGGACTTATTTGGCTGCAGTGGCATCAGCGCGCCTCGGCGCGGCGAACTCAGTCAACCTCGACCTCCATGTACCATCTGCTAAAGGGCTTGCATGAACATTTAACAAGGTACATAGCTGCTTTTATTCTTTTCATTTAAATGTGAACGCGGTTGTTCAGGAAGGAGGAGTTCTCTGTTATTATCATTGGCCTTGACGGCGCCGGGAAGACGGTACGGAAGCAAATTGGTACCCCAGGATGAGGTTATGAGCTGAATCTTCGCATAAAGACTCTTCTGGAGAAGATAAAGACACTGTATAATGATGTTCCTGGCCTAACCCCGGACAAGATTGGCCCAACTGTGGGGCAGAACAGTATGTCGTAGTGTATTCGAGATTCCAAATGGACTTCCGACCTTTCGCCTTGTAGCTGGCAAGATTACTCTTCCCTCAACAATTCTCCAGTTCTGGGACTTGGGTGGCCAGCGAGGCATTAGAAACATCTGGCATAGGTATTACGACGACTGCCATGCCGTGGTCTACGTTATCGACGCCGAAGACCGCGAAAGGCTGAGCGAGGGCTGGGAGGTGTTCGGTATGCTGCAGCGCGTTCACTATCATCTAGAGAATTGCTCATTAAATCTGCCCAAGTGCTCTAGATTCAGTGCTATCTTCTCCCCAAATCCTAGGCGTCCCTCTGCTGTTGCTCGCGAATAAGCAGGACTCGCCACAAAGCCTGACGGTTGAAGAGATTCGTCATGACTATGAAGACTGGCACCAGCGGAAGCTAGAGAGCGCCCGGCGGAACCCGCGATATGGGCAGCCTGACAATGAGATCGCTGCTCGCAGAGAGCGGATAGCCAGCTTGGAGGTAATGGGAGTCTCTGCACTTGAAGGGTAAAACTTTGTTCACAAGTTTTGCAATTATTCTCTTTACTAACCCTTAGCGAAGGACTGGTGTGCGAGCAGCTGTGCACTGGCTGTTTATTCGGGTTCAGAATAGTAGAAGGTATGCATGTTTATTTCAATCTATGTTCATACGACATAATCATCTCGTTTCTGAGTAGGGATGTCAAAATGGGCACTGGCAGCTCATAACTTGATATTTTTCTTTGCTTGGATAACACTGCTCTTTTCGATGTATTTGACTCCTATATTATGAACTGTCCCCATCCGCTCCATTGAATGATAATATGGGTATTGGAGGTAAACAAATAGGGAAACCACGAAAACTTCAGAGTATAGCTTGTATATGAGTTCTGATGGATTCCTGATTATCCAATGCTAGCTTTGCAGCCACTAACGCCAAGCCGCTGAAAACGACGGGCTTGCCCACAACCCGCCACACATCCCTCAACATTCGGGCGTAGTAGGTAGCTCCCCTCGTACCACTGCCAGTCAACCGAAGTCAGCTATCGATACGTTTTCCAGCATATCAAAACGTACGCAAGGAAGAAATTAGCGCGGTCATCGATCATCTTGTATACACCGAGCTTGAACTCCTCCTTCGGGACAAGGAATACTGGTCCATCGTCTGGAAGGAGCCAGGCGGCACCATTCGTTGCTGGATCCGGGTTCGTTGCAGCGTAGAAGATGGCACCTGCAATGCGCGGTACAGGAGTGAGAGGAATTCCAGCCAAAAGAAGCTTGACTGAGGCTGGGACGATGCCTGTATCTGTATGCATAGAATGGCGTAAAGGAAGAACAGGGGTTAGGGAACAGGAAAAACGAACCTGCAAAGAAAGGGTGGATTACGGCAACCCTGATGCCTTGCATCTCGAGCGGGATGTGGAGGGACCTCATCAGTCCCAGTATTGCGTGCTTCGATGCACAATAGGTCTCGCCTTTAGGGAATGCTTCCCATGACGCTGATTGCAAGGCAATAATTAGAAATCGAAGGATGTATGTGCAGATTTAAATAATTACATACCCATAGACCCAAGTAGAACGATAGCTTTCAGCTGGTTTTCTTTCCGATTCACCAGGAGATAGTGTCGTGCGAGATGGACGGCTAGAACATAATGTTTCAACTAAGGAGACAATGTCATGCAGGGTCTATTGCTTACTGTGCATCACAGCTATGAGATTAACTTCTAATGTTCGTAGTGTCGGCTTCACGGGTTTGCCATTCTCAAATCGAACAGTGCCAAAATCACCAATTTCCGTGACTCCAGCATTTGCTACCTATAATACTCTTCATCATTAAAGGAGAACAGTTAACGAGAAATTGACATACGACGATATCTACCGACCCGAATCTGGACATTGCCAACTCAAACAATGCGACGAGATCGTCCCAAACTGTAACATTGCAATTTATGCACACTGCCTGTCTGCGTCTTGGTCAGGACTTCACGTTTTATAAGTGAGTTGGACAAGAGCATACCCTCCGGAAGACTCGATTTCGCCGACCACTTTTGTAGCGCTCGCGAAGTCCACGTCACCGATGACTACCTTGGCGCTGAACAATTTTGGCTTAATGTCAGAAGCGATGCGAAGACTGAAGCACGAATGCGCACTCACCCATGGCCCGCGAAGCGAATAGCAGTTTCTCTCCCTATCCCATTTGCAGCACCTACAGATATTCGGTCAGGTGATATTAGCCTCTGTTATATCAGACGCGTCAGCACTGTCGGCACCTGTTATGACGACTACCGCGTCTGTGACGCGATCTGCGTGCTCGAAGAGCTTCTCGTCGGGAATGAGAGACATCAGTGGGTAGAAGTTCTGGCGGTGGCGGTTTGGGACGAAGTTGAGGGTGAAGTTCAAGGCGAGGGCGCAGTTGGAAAAGAAATCAAGTATTCACAAGGGTCGCGCATGACTGCAGGTGACTAACGTGTGGGATGTTCCGACGGTGACTGTCCCTCAAAAGAAGTAAGGTCACCGCCGCGCCGTAATTAATTAACGTACATAGACCATATATGGAAATTAACTGAGCGAGTGTCTAAATTTGGCCAGCATTTCTCGCCGAATGTATCCAGAGATGACTATGGCGTCATGAAGCATTGGTTGAGAAGACATACAGAGTCATATGGTACTCTATAACAGCATTTGAATTCGTGGGCAGGTGGTAGCTTAAGCAATTCGAAAGTCGTTAGTAGTCATTTTCCACATTATAAAAAGGTTCAAAGACTATATCCACGGCTGCCGACCCAGCACATCATATTCTTTAGGGCTTGAGGACTTTGTTCGATGTTTGATGATCCTGCTGTAGCCTACAAGATATCCAACTGGGTGGAAGTCTCGAATTGTGGTGGGAAGTAACTTGACGCTCTTTAGCACTGTTAAGGATAGCTTGCGTGAGTGCGCATCGCCAGAGCTCACAATATATCTTGTAGGACATAAGAACAAGGGATATCTGCCGAATCTTTGAACGAAACAGCGCAGAATGTATTCGATATTCGCTTTCAGTGTCACCGTCCTCTTCCCAAGGATGGTTTGTTGCTCACCGGATATCTTAGAAACCTGTACGAACCATTCTTACGGAGCACGGTGGTTTTCTTCACGATGTTGAAGCTCTACGACGTATAGTGGACACACTTCTCGACCGCACCACTGAATACCGGAAAGCTAATGGAAAGCGGATCTAATATGCATCCACTGTTATACTGGAAATGAGAAGCAAAGACGTGTACAGATGCCGTAGAAAATCAGGATTCATAGCGCTCGCAAACAGATTGCAAGAGACTTGAAGTTGACTTCAATGAGTCGCCATTGGGAACTAGAAGTATATACTTCAAAAGAGACACCCGAGCCTGAATACTCGTGAACGAAGATTCTGTACAGTGAAAGGCCACGAGGAAACCTTGTTTGGCGTCTATGCGCACGTAGACCGTACAAAATGGCCGCGCAAGACGATGAAGGTTGATAGCCCATAGCACCCAAAGCGCTGAGGAGGTCCAAAGGAAGAAAATTGTAGTCCTGAACCTGCAAACTTCGTAGATAAGCGGCAAGATGGCACAGGAGTAATGCAAGGAGGTGCGTGTCCGAGGACGAGACAGGAGGAATATGTGCTTTGACATGTTAGGATTAGAAGCATTTAGCTTCTGGTCCGAGCGTATGTAACCATCACGCGACGAGCCGAGTTTAATTCCAAACGCTCGCCTCCCTAAAATCCACGTCGCAGACTCTATCTCTCCCGGCCCTTCTGTTCCCCGGTTCTATACATTGCATTCCATCCCATCGCCGCTGTCCCCACAATGCCTATTACACCGCGGAGGAGGAACAAGGTCAAGGGTGTGCAGTTCACCATCATGGTTGTTGGTGCGTTGTTCGCCTCCTCCTTATGAACGAAAACTGAATTCATCTCCTCGCCTTCATAGGTGCATCTGGAACTGGACGCACGACATTCGTGAATACCTTGTGCGAGTCAGACGTACTGTCCCACAAGATTTCCGATAGCCCGGAAACTGCGCACCTCGAAGAGGGCGTCAAAATCAAGCCGGTCAATGTTGGTGAGCCATCGGTGGCGCGTATTATTTTTTAGCGGGACTCAACTCGCATAACAGAGCTCGAGGAAGAAGGTCTCCGCATTGCTCTCACTATTGTCGACACGCCTGGCTTCGGAGACAACATCGATAACGAGCATGCGTATGTGGAATTGTCACCCTCCCATGCTTGATTTTTTACTCGGTTTATAGTTTCCAGGAGATCATGACCTATCTCGAACGCCAATACGACGACATCCTCGCCGAGCAGTCGCGAATCAAGCGTAACCCCCGTTTCAGAGACAATCGTGTCCATGCTTTGCTGTACTTCATCCCCCCGACTGGCCATGCGTACGTATATAACTCATGTGCCAGCATTACTATCCCCTAATTTCACCCCTTTCAGCTTGCGCGAAATGGATATTGAGTTGATGCGAAGACTCGCCCCTCGTGTCAATGTCATTCCTGTGATCGGCAAGGCGGATTCTTTGACCCCAAGGGAGCTCAAGGCCTTTAAGAAAAGGGTATGTCTATCAGTTACGGATTCCTGAACAATCCACCGAGTAAGTTGCATAGATAATGGAAGACATCGACCATTATGATATTCCGATTTACAACTTCCCCTATGATGTTGAAGAAGATGACGAAGATACGATCCAGGACAACGTCGAGTTGCGCGTGAGTAGTGACTTTGCTTCTGACGTCGTCTGTAGCTGACAGCTTCCGAATGCAGGGGATGTTGCCTTTCTCCATTGTCGGCTCAGAAGAAGAGATCGAAATAGACGGACAGCCAGTCCGCGCTAGAATTTACCCCTGGGGTATAGTTGAGGTCGATAACCCTGCTCACTCCGATTTCGTTAGGCTGCGCGCTGCCATCCTTGGGTGAGTATTCGATCATATTGTTTTCAGTTCCATGTTGAATAAAGATATCTTCAGGTCCCACTTGGGCGATCTCAAGATGTTGACCGAGGATGTCCTCTACGAAACCTATCGTACTGAAAAGCTGTCCAGGAGTGTGGACTCCAACATTCGAGACTCCCAAGTTCTCCCCGAGGAGCTTGCGTCCCAGAGCGTCCGCCTCAAGGAGGAGCAGCTGCGCAAGGAAGAGGAGAAGGTGCGTACATTCTTTACCGAAGACTCTGGTACTGCCAAGACTGATTGCACGCCTATAGCTTCGGGCGATCGAGGTGAAAATGCAGAGGGAGATCAACGAAAAGACCCAAGAGCTGATGGCCAAGGAAGAGGCTCTCAGGTACGTCCACTCATTTGATAGGCTTATAGCTGCTAATGGCGCGTAAATTAGGAACCTGGAGAACCGCCTTGCTTCTCATGGTCCCGGTTCCCCGTACTAGTTCTCCTGCGCCTTGTCTCCCTCTTTCCTGCACCCACTGTTAGTATTTTCTCGTTTGGTTGTCGGACCATAATTCTTGTTGGAATCGACGAAACTATATACCCTCGTATACCGTATAGTGTACTCCTCGTCTGCTCCTTTGGACTCCTTTCTTGGACATCAGCAACGATATATTACCCTTCCCCGGTTGGAACCTTTACAATCACATGTTGTTCATATGACTTCTCGATATCTCGCCGGACTGCGAGTCTATGAGTGTGTGCGTAGTAGACACCCACACCCTCGAAGTCCAGATCGGACACTATTCCCACGATCAGGGTTCTCTAATGATGAGTTGAACTCGGGCGCAAATACGCATCATGAATTGCCCATGCATCCTGGAGGGCTAGACAACGATGAACTCGAGGAGATTCGGTACGTTGCATGACATTACACTATTCAAATCAATGCTGAAATGGCAATTCCAGGCGCTATGAGGACTTCACAACTATAGGTACTTCTCACTTGCTCATGTGCACGTTAACACAGGTACCTATCATTTCATGTTCCTCTAGACTGGATTCAAGATTCAATATTGGAACGGAATCGAAGGCTAAAGGCCTCTCGTACAACCTATGCTGCACGTCGCGGCCCCAGAGGAGAGGTTACGGCTTCATGGCTATGGTCGCAGCTGCGGAAGGCTTTCGACACGGGACAGAGTTGGTTCGTCGTCAGCCTCGTAGGTGAGCGCTTTCGAGTTTTGTTGTGTACTTCTGTGATGCTTATGTCTTTATTTCAGGCGTGTGTATTGGATTAAATGCCGCCATTATCTCAATTGTCAGCGAATGGCTGTCAGATATCAAAATGGGATACTGCTCTGACGGATGGTGGTTGAACCAGCAATTCTGCTGTTGGGAGATTGAAGGAGACGAAGTGGATGGGTGCGACTCGTGGCATACCTGGAGTAGTGTTACGCTGGCTAGATGGATGATATTTATTATGTTTGCGGTGAGCATTCATAATAGTGCTCTTTTTGCTGCATTGACTAACGTGTTGCACTGTGTCGTAGACTATGTTCGCATTCATTGCATCTCATTTAGTACGCTCACTCGCGAAGTATGCTGCTGGTTCTGGAATTTCGGAAATTAAGTGTATTCTGGCGGGCTTCATTATGCAAGGCTTCCTTGGTTTCGCTACATT
>JASFDH010001207.1:0-16253 GCA_036937195.1 Nidularia pulvinata
CTTACACGCCGCTCCTCCACACCCGTCAAGTTGCCCCTCGCCGCGTCCCCCAAGCCGCTCGCGTCCCTCAGCCAAGCGCTCATTGGTAACTCTCCCTTTCTCCCTTCTCCCCCCTAACACAACTGACCCCCTCGTAGCCGTGGAATGGGGCTCAGACCGCACCAAAACGACCATCGACGCAAAGTCCGGCTCCTTCGCGCGCCTCGCAGGCAACCCCGCGCAGGGCATCATGGGCGGGAAGATGGCGCACTCACTCCGGAGCATTGGGAGCGCTGCGCTCAATTTCGCGATGGTCGCGGAAGGGGGGATGGATATATACTGGTGGGCCCTATCGTATTTTGTCTTTCCATGCATCGTGTCTAATTGATATTTTATAGGGAAATCGGGTGCTGGCCGTGGGATGTGTGCGCGGGAATCGTCATCGCGCAGGAGGCAGGAGGGTTGATTGTCGGCTCGCACGGCTCGTTCTTCGAGACGTGCGAGTCGACGGCATTTGGGGACGTCACGGAGGAGGTTCTGGTGGGACGCAAGTACCTCGTTATCAGGGCTATTGTGGACACATCTGTGAGTCGTGCTTCGTTATGGGGGTGTGGGTGACTGATATACTATTCATTGTAGGAGGAGAGCGGACGGCATGCGCAGAAGAGGATCATAAAGGAGTTTTACGATTCCGTGGACGATGTTGAAGCTAATTAGATTTCCTTCACTACGTAGAATGGCGGTCAGCATAGATATATTGATGTGTGTAGATTTACAATAGACAAAAGAAGTACATACAGAATTATTTCAACCTGCCTTCTGGCCGCTTGCTACGAGGCAATATACACGAGCATCTATGCCTTCTTCTCCTCTTCCTCTGCCTCCTTTTTCCTCGCCACCTCCCACCCCCTCGCATACTGATCCGCTGCCTTCACCCTCACTCCTAACTCTCGCGCCGCTACCATCGGCCACCCGGGCTCCCGAATCACCCCCCTCGCAAGGGACACCACGTCCGCCTTCCCTTCCCTCAAGTACCCCTCCGCTAACTCGGGTTCCGTGATCAGCCCAACGGCCCCCACACACAAATTGGGGTGCGCGGCCTTCACGGCGGCAGCGAAGGGCACTTGGTAGCCGTGCCCCAAGGGGATCTTCTGCGCGATCCAGTTCCCGCCCGAGCTAGTGTCGACAAGGTCCACACCGAGCGCGTGCAGCTCCCCCGCGAGGAGGGTGCTCTGCGCGATACCCCACTGGCGCCATTCGCCTGTCGTGGCGTCTTGCTCTGGGCCCGAAGCCCAGTCCGTTGCGCTGATACGCACAAAGAGCGGCTTGCTTGCGGGCCAGGCGGCGCGCGCGGTGGCAGCGAGGCGGAGTGGGAAGCGTAAGCGGTTGGGGAGAGGGGGCCCACCGTAGGTGTCGCTGCGGACGTTGGAGAGCGGGGAGAGGAAGGAGTGCAGGAGGTACCCGTGCGCGTAGTGGAGTTCTATGAAGTCGACTAAGGTGGGGGAAGGGGGTTAGGAGTAGAAGGAAGGGGACGGAGGGGGGGAGACGTACAGCCTGCTTGTTCGGCGCGCGCGATGGCTGAGACGAAAGCAGCTTCAACGTAGGCGAGGTGCGCTTCGTCCATCTCCTTAGGGATGGGGTAGGCATCGGAGAACGGGATCGTGCTGGGGCCATACACTACACCCATCACTCATTAGCAGTAATTCATCAATAGTAACACTACAAAAGCACACACCGCCGTCCGGCCACCCGCCTTCACTTTCCTGTGCGACGTGCGACGTACCGTGCCCCCTCTTTGCGTGCACCGAGGGCGGGAGAGTTGAAGCCTTCCGCCCCGCGTGCGCGAGCTGGACGCCGATCTTCGTTCCCTGCGCGTGGCAGAACGCGACGATGCGCTGCAGGGGCGGGATCTGGGTGTCGGTCCACAGGCCCTGTGAAAGGGATTAGGGACGTGGATAAGGGAGATTGAGGTGACTGACGGCGTCGGACGGTGAGATGCGTCCTTCGGGCACGATGGCGGTCGCTTCCATGCATATCGCGCCTGCGCCGCGCGTGGCGAATCCCTGTCATTGTCAAGCACGGGGCTGAGGATATGGCGCGTTATGATGAACTGGGGGGTAGACACACGCCGATGTGCACAAAGTGCCAGTCCGTCGCGTGGCCGTCTTGCGAGCTGTACTGGCACATCGGGGACTAAACAGAGTGTGAGATGGTGTAGGGATAGTACGGGGGGAGAGAGGACGCACGACGAAGATCCTGTTCTTGAACGTCATGTCGCGGAGGGTAAGGGGGCGGAAGAGCATCGGGGCGTCCGGGGAGTCTGGGGCAGGGAAGAGGAGTGAGCCTATCTCGGGAGCCATGGTGGAGGGTGGAGGTTCACGGCCATGGGTGCTGGTTTAAAAGCACTGGCGATATGCAGATACGTTGTCATCGTGTGATTGTGTAGGAGGAGGTCGGACCGGATTGATAAGATTTGCTGGGAGAGGTCATGCAAACTCGTGGGTGGTGATGCAGGTGACGACAGAGGATGTTCGGAAGCAACTTGGAAATGTGCGGTAATTAAGAGCAAACAGAATGTTTTTTTGTGGGAAGCAGTCAGAAATAGGGGTAGATATGCTTGGTGTGGCCAAAACGGCCAAAAGTGATGAAATAATAGTGTGACATTTGCGTGACAACCGCGTTCAGCCTCATTACCGACCGCGGCTCAAAACTGTCTCAGCGCTACCAGACAGTGGCAGGCACTATGTACATAGTACAAGCATAATAAATGCCTCTAATCCCTGCCATCTAAGAACCACACCGTAAAGTAAAAGCGGTAAGAGAGGAGGATGACAAGACTGACGTGCGCACTGGTCAATAGCGGGTCACTGATGCAGACCAAAAAGTCGCCAACAAGTAACGCGGAGCTGGCTTTCGCAAACTTTGTGGGTGGTGTATTATTATTTCAGGGATGCGGGACGAGGTAGTCCTTGGAGGTATCGCACTCAGAAGAGGTAGCGCAGCGGTTCGTCGAGATGATCGCCAGCTCAGCCCGAAATGATATCACGGATCCTAGTCTAACGCTTCCTTCTCCCTGTCTTCCAGAGGCTCCAGAAGAAGAAGCCTTAGGAATTGGCGTTCTTCAATAGGGTTACGAAGGTCATCGTCGATGTTAGCTTTCCAAAGTGCCAGTTGATGAGAGCTATCCACCAGGAAGTGACGCGTAAACATGGGGTACAAAGCAGGTGGAGATTGAAGGAGCGGTGGTCTGGGCGGCGAGGTTTAAAACTTGCATCGGAGGAGCCTGTTATGCGCGTGGGGGCGACAGTTTTCACGATGCGCAGGACAAGGACCCGCTTGTTAGCATCTTCAGAAAGTGTAGTTAGCTCGAATATGAGGTGAGCGCTTCTGGTGAAGCTGCTCATTTTCACCTTCTGAGGCCACTGAGTGCACCGGACTTTCATCTTCTACTTCGCCCATGCCCGAAGACACAAAATGTCTGAGATTTCTAGCTGATCTCCCAAAACACAAGCTAATGGAGCGAGTGCAAAATTGGTAGCCTAAATTTAGGTTTATCCCGGCTGAGTGCAGCGCATCTGTCGAACAGGTCTGGGTGATAAGGTGCTCGTTGACGACTAGAGAGCGAGTGGGTGGTGTCCACTTGAGGAGGCTACAGACAGAAGGGGAATGGAGTATGGGAGCTGCGTAGTATGGAGGTCTCTAGGCTGCACATTGGAGTCGAGGGACCAAAGACAGAAACGAACCTCGCCCGCCACTGGGACATGTTCCAGGTCGGGAGAATGAAAGTACAGATATCCACGAGTTTCGGGTGGAAACAGAGTATCGGACGGGAGGAAAGACCTCTTCTCTCGTCGCGTTGCCGCTAAGTATTCCCAATTGTGGTTGAGGGCAAAGTAAGATAGCCTTAGCGTGGTGGAAATCGATGCCCCAGCCTTAACGTTGAAGTTTCGATCTTGCAGAGGTTTGAAGTAAATGGATGGTATCTATAGCCCCGAAAGATCAACCACGTCCTCACTGGTGAGCGCGGCGGGGTTGAGAGTCCTAATGATATGTTTGGGCTTGTCATCATGATAATAGTAATCTCGCCCTTGAGAGCCAACTTGGACTCTGGGATTAAGCCAGTGATACAGAAAGCTTGGCCGTCTCGCTGTTTGCTTCGAGGTCTTGATGTGACAGTTGAGTTGAATCTTCAAGACGGTGTTAGCGTTGGACGCGTTCCCACGGGCCTTGCCCTTCCTCCTCTTCCTCGTTATGAATGGTACTCCTCACGCGGCGCATACCCTTTTCATCGCCGCCCTTCTCACTCCGCACATTTTTCACGGCAGGCGGCCCTCCGATCAAGCGCCCGATACGCTCGCTCGACCCCGCCAAACAATTGCTCGACGATATCGTTGACCTCTCTGGCGCACAATGGAAACCACGCGTCCGTCTTGTCAACCTCCCAGACAAGCCCGTTGTTAACCTCCCGCCCTACTATCCCGACGAGGCCGAACCCACCGCTTTCCACCAGAGGACCTCCAACGGAAAGAGGAAGCCCCAATTCCCGCCCGACACTCGTGGCTGCTTCTACTTCCACCCCCCCGACCCCCGCCGCGTCCCAGAGGCCGCCGAGCTGCGCTTCCGCCTCGACCCACATTCTCCCTACGACCCTCCCACCGACCTCCTCACCCCAACCGGCGTCCCGTACTCCATCCCCCTCGTCCTCCTCGTGTCCGCCGTCCGTTTTCACCCCCTCGCCCTCCAGCTCCTCCACGACGGCCTCGTCGACCGATACCTCCTACAAACCTGCTCCGCCCTCGGCGCAGACGCGTATGCCGGCTACACAGGGCCCGAGTTCCACAACCCCCTCATCTACTCCCTCGGCCAGCCCTTCTTCCTCGACTTCACCAAGAAGAACCACGTCCTCCTTGTCCTTGGGCACCACCGCCTCGAACGCGTCCGACTGCGCCTCACAACCCCTGCAGGGCTCACTTCCCGCATCGTCCGTGGCAGTGCCCTTGTCTCCTTCGAGCGCGCGCCCCCGGGATTCAACCGCGACCCCAGCACGTTCAACCAGCCGTTCGAACCTACCCTCGCCTCACCCAGCTCGCGCACCCTCGTGCTCCGCATACACAAGGTCATCCACCGCCTGCACTGCGACCAGATTTCTGCTCCCATTGTCCCCCTCGCGCCAAACACTCTGTGCCCACAGAGCCCCCTCGCCCGCTTCTTCCCAACCGAGTCCCGCTTCCCGATGCGCGTGTGGAACACGTCCATCGACGATGATATGAAAGGCCCCTTGCCCGAGCGCAAGTTTTTGCGCCTGCTTCTCCCCGAGCCACTGGAAGAGTGGGAGAAGAAAGCCTTGGAGGAACGGAGGAAGCACGTATCCAGCCTAGGCCTATGACTGCCGATCTTTGAGATATTTGAGGCATCTTCTAGGCCATGAACGCGTGGTTATACGTGCAGTACCACCGGAAGGCCGACTCTATCGCCAATGAAGGCTTCTTCATGCCCTCTTGCGCCCTCCGAACATTGGACGAATAGAGGCCGAAGCACTCTGCAAACCGCGGACCGGTCGCACTTCGTATCAAGACTCGGCCAGCTATGCGCATCCACCCTCTAACAGTCATTGACGGTTTGATGATGGGTATCGAATGCTTTAATGCCATGCAAGGGGTTGGGTCAACACGTTACAACCTATATGTGGCGCACTGGCTCCTTACAGGTACAGGAAGTGACAAAAGACTATAAAGATCCGGCTGGAAGATAGCAGTCCCATCACTGGCTGGCCCAGCGAAACCCCGTACTACAATCATCCCTAGGTGCTGAGCACTCTTATAATGCTGTTTTCCTTCCCTCGTTTGACCGCTGCCGTCGCGGCCCTCGCTGCTCTCAATGGTGCTGCTGCGCGTCCCTTTCCGTGAATACTAACAGGAAACGATAGTACTCCCGAGACAGATGCGCTAGTCGAACGTGACGAATACGATGCCCTTGCCGAGCGCGCCGACTTCACAGACCCACCCTCCTCTCGCGCCAATTCTCTCCCGACTTTCCCTCGAGCTCCGTGCACGTGGCCGCTCGAACAAGCCCAGGAAAACCAAGCAGCGCTCCAAGGAGAGCAACAAGCCCATCCACGGGAACGTGCCCGTCGTGCCCAAACCGCCCAAGCCCTCGCGACAGAAACAAGGCAAAGCGCGCCTGACCCTGGGCCCGGATGCGCGCAAGGAGCTAGACGCGATGAATACCATGGGAAGGACCGGAAGAAGGTGATCAAGTGGCATAAGAGCCAGATTAAGAAAGAGATGAAGTAGAACCTATTGTTGAAGGGGAAGGCGAATATTGCGACGATCAAGCGAGTGGTTGATTTGTGGTGGGTAGGGTGGAGACTGAATTGTGCCCTTTTTTGCAGCCATGTCGTGCATGAGGGCGGGAGCGATCCCAAGGAGAAGCTGTACATGATTGTCGTTCTAGGACAAGAACAACCAGGGCAACACGAACAACTACGACAGCGGGGTCAGTCTCTCCTCTTCATCTCCTCTTTCCTCCTTGCTAATAAGAACGCCCACAGCTAAACTACCATGTCTATGTCGACCAGGCCGGGTTACCGCGCATCATGAAGGGCGCCATGACGAAGAACAATGCGATGATCAAAGGCGCGTTGAAGTCATCAGTGGGCCCGCAGGGGTCGCTCGGGAAGAGTAAGGGCAAGGGCAAGGACAAGCATCGCGGGGGGGATACTAAGCATGAGGATTTTAGTGTTAATTAGATCGGTTGAGGGGTCCATGATTTGCCCTGGGCTCCTGGTTGGACGCTGGCGCTAAATTCTTTGCGTTATTTTGACTGTCTGCTGTATTGCTAGTGCAAGGCGGCTGACTGGCACCCTTGGTGTGATGAATGATTACTTATTCGTAAGCACATCTAGAGTATGAAGCCGTGACCATGATGCAAGAGCTTGCGATACTGAAGACGCGTTACACTCTGAGCGCAACGCACAGAATGTGACATGACGACTGTACTAATTATATACACCAAGGTGTCAATCTAATACCACCATCATGCAAACCAACTCTTTGCTTGCTTCTCCTGGGCATTTCTCTACAGTCTCTGAGACCTGCAGCGTTTACAAAGCCTCTGACTCTTCATTTGGTGCCTCTGTTCTGATCTAGTAACCTGAGGGCGAGCTCAGTGATCCTATACGATGCAGATATCCAAAGCTGCATACGCCCAGCTGCGAGATTCTTCAAAGATCTACAACAACTGCCTACAGAGACTAGGCTATGTCGCGTTGCAAGATCCCCTGTATATCAACGAATCGACGTTGCAATAACTCAACAATATACAATGACCTTCCCCGAAGAGCCTCTTGACCTCCATGCTGTTAAAGGCGGCGGTTACTATGCTGCTACCATTGGACAGGCTCTGAATGCAGACAAATACCGCATCCTGCGCAAGCTGTGGTACGGCCTCCGCTCGTCGACCTGGCTCGTGTATCGCCCCGTTGACCCCGTATACCTCGCCATCAAAATCTACACCGCCGCCGCGTCAGAGCGCGCGACACGCGAGGAGCTGCCGCTGCTCAGGGTGGCCGGGCGAGCGGAGGGTAACTCCAGGAGAGCTTTATGAAGACTGGACAGCATGGGTCGCATCTCTGTGTTGCTTTGAACCCACTCAGTACCTGCGTGCACGCCCTGAGGTTCACTGCCCCCAATCATTACCTTCCTGTGCATGTTGTGCAGCACATCGCCCTCTCCGTAGCAGGTTCTCTTACTGGCTTGCATGTGTTTAAAATTATGCACGGAGGTGAATTATGTTCAGTTCACATTCTGCGGTGTAGAATTTGACACGTGTTCTTTTAGCGGTCAAAGCAGATAATTTTCTGTTCTGGATAGCTCAGCAACCCCAGTGGCTCGATCCAATCCTGAAGTCTGAACCTGCTTCGACTACTAGTAAGATCAAGCGATATCTTACAGTGAATCCCAAACACCTGGGCACAATTATGAATGGAATGATCCACAAAATAAAGTCGCCGATTGGGAAATTTATCTCGAGAATCTTGGGCATGGTTAGTATGTTTTTTGCACCGAATACTTGTGAATTTAACTAAACGAACAAATTGTCTTACAGCGCAACGCTCTAGCTATAAGCCCGAGCCTGAGGGGAATTATCTCAACGCACCTGAGACGCTACTGCAAGACGCGACATGCTCGACAAAAACGGATATTTAGATGCCCAGATATACCTTCAACTAGCTTTTTTGCCGTTCTCGTAGCTTTCATTAACCTTCTCGCTGCAGATATTTGAGCTTCTCACCGGACGTTCCTCGTTCTTCGGCAAAGCTAATGTTTCCGAACGTATTTCCGAGATGCGCGCTGTCCTGGAAGACACGCTTCCTGATAGTTGGAGGAATGACAAGAAAATGAGGGCATATGACGAGGCATCGAAGGGACCTGTGATGGCACTTGAGATGAGTCTAGTGGATTCGCTGCACGAAGATGATGTCCCACGAGCGGCTGCCTTCATCCGTGCTTGCCTTTGTCTAGGCCTAGAAGAGCGACTCTCTGCAGAAGAGTGTTCAGATCATGATTGGTTAGCTTCTGCTAATGCTTGTTCCTGCGGGTTTTGCTGAACATACGCATCTTGACCTCGTCAAAGGGTTGCATCGATTTCCAAATCTCTGTATATACTACAATTTTTTGGACATAAAAATGTTCAGTCATCCAATGTATCACGGATTCTACCACGCTTAAATGTGAGTCTCCCAATTCTGGTCGGATCATGCTCGGCGACCTTGATCAGTATTCCCGTGGACTTAGTAGTGACCGTCAGCAACTATCAAACGGTATATCTGATCTGCGACTGCTTCATCAGACGGGAACCTTCAATTTGACTTCAAGCTCCAAACTTGAAGTGCTATGACAGCCTCCTAGTTCTCTACCAGACTCAAATACTTCGTTATGGCTTCATTCAGCCTTGGTCGACCCCTATGATGATCTTGTCCTAGAACTCACGAACGCCAGCGAAGGCAACCTAGTATCTTCTCAATTTATACCAGGATCATTGATCCTGCTATGGTATATGAACCCCATTTTTCCCGCAGGCGTTGCTGATGATAATTACTCCTTCCATTGACCGTCAACGGTCAATACTAGGATACATGCTATATAATTGGGAGCACAGCGTCGCCACCCGAACTAGCTGCGGGCTCTTTTGCTTTTCATTACTATTCCTTCCGACCATATAGCCCATGCCTCCGATGATGCATGATCTTTTGCCCCGGAGGCGACTTGTGCCTTCGAAGAAAAATATCAAAGATACAGCTGCTGGCGGCAAGCTACCTTCCTCGCTTTCGTGATACCAAACAGTTGCTCATGACTCCCGCAGGCAGAACTCTTACAGGGCAGTTACATTCGCCCGAGTCTTTGGCTGTTAGCTCCCGGCTCGCCTCAGCGGGACTGAGGATACAACCTTCAAATTTATTGGAGGAGCTAGGCGAATATTCAGGCTTGCACGCAACTCCGACATACGGCTCGAGAACTACCATTACTGGGAGCACGATTCGAGTCCCGGCTTTGCAAGACCAGAAATCGGAACAAGGTAGCTTCACTACAACTTCATCGGGGTTCACAGACTTCAGACGCACGCCCTCTTCGTATGTGGCATCCACAGTGCATGTATGGACCAATCAACGCGCTGACATGATCACTTTCTTAATAGGGCTCAGCATCATCGCCATAAGGCATCCGCCACACCCAGCGGTGACCTCGCAACGGTGGTCGTAGGGCTAACCACGTTTACGAGCACCTTGCTGGAGACGTTTACCATAGATGCCTCTGGCGCGCTGATCACTACACCCATCGCCACTCTCACCGTCACTTCACCGCTGTTGACGACTAGCGCATTACAGGGATACCCCCCCATGGTCACGATGGTGAAGGACACCTCATTGTGCGTCGATCTCCTTTTACGATTTGGCTTTCATAGATGATTTATTCGATTAGGCCCACTTCTAACAAACAGACGCTCATCCTTGGGATGATATGTGGGTTTTTGCTGATGCTTCTTATATCCCTTGTTGTGGTGCAGATAGCTCAGCGGAAGCTGAGGAGACGCATGTATCAGTAAAACGCGAAGTGTTGTGGCCTAGGACCTGAGACCTACTACTGTACGAGCACAATAGGCTCAACAGGACCTGCTTTTGTTGCTTGTGTTAATTCATTGTAAACAATCGCGCAGCAGCGGACGGCATTATCTGTGCAATTACTATTTAGGGTAATAGAGAAAGTTAAACATGTAAAAGAATTTGTTGATTCATACTCTCTGAACAAGTCATGGCATAGTATGTATATGAAGAGACGGTAGTAGTGTGTCTGTTAATGACGACGGCTGCGTGAAAATATCCGTCTGGATGGCCCCTGCACAAAGAAGTGCTGAGATAAGAAAACTATCCAACAATATATCTTTGGCCACCTCTACGTCTTCGTGCTTGGCATTCCTTCTCCTTTTTCAGCTCCTCCTCTCTTCTCTTTTCCTCTTCCACTTGTTTCTGATGCTGTGTCCAAATACTTGGGATAGCAGCGTCCCACCTACGAACCCAGCGAGCATTAAATGAGGACATTGAAGGAGAAAAAAAGACATACCATGTCCAGGCGGCATTGCTCTCCGCTCTAGATAGCCCCTTCACCTTCAAATGCTCGAACTTGCCTTGCGACCGGAAAAAGTTCATGAACACAATCAGTAGCTTGTCTTCCGCAACGACGTATTGGTACTCGAACAGCTTGGACTTGACGGCGCGGAATCGGGGACGGATCTCGTTATCCTGGCGCTGTAACTTCCAGCCGTTGTATATCGCCGGATCCCATGTATAAGTGGGCGAAGAACGCGTGTGTGGAGTGCGCAGCGCCACGCCGGTCGTGTCGAAGGGTAAAACCCAGCTTTTGCCGTCTTTCACCGTGCGGGAAGAAGTGTAATAGTACATGCCCTCGGACAGGTCTTGGTCGTATGCCCAGGAAGTTACGTTGATCCGCCATCCCCGCAAGGCGTACTTTGCAAGCGCTTTGGCCTCGCGCTCGGAGATGCGGCCGAGTGCGACGCCAGTTCGGGCGTCGAAGGTGGCTTTAGGATAGAGGGAATAGGCACTATCGTAAGTGATGAAGTTCATCACTATGGCTATATGGAGAATAGGATAAGACATCAGTACATATCCACATCAAAGCAGCAGATGCGTCACTCACTGGAATGGAAGCAGAGGATGGTGTGCACAGGATTAGTCCAGCAGCTTACAATCTGCACAGTTTTACCCTCGCCTTTTTTGAAGCAGAACACATCCTTGACCCCCGTTACGCGGTATTTGTCGAATTCAGCCGGATCTCTCGTGAGCTCCTCCTCATGAACAGTAGCAGTCACTGCAGCCTCAAACTCTCGCGGTTGATAATCGTATCGCTCAAACGTGTACCCCTCTTGGTCAACAAGATACCGGCCAACCTCCTTTGCACAATGCTGGAACACGAACAGGTCAAGGTCTGACTCGGGGTAATATATCCTATCCAGAAACTGGAGGGCGTTGGAGCCGGATATGAGCGTGCCCGTTTGAGCTTGCAGAGAGCGGAAGCCAAGCGGATTGACGAAGTATCGCTGTAGATGACGGTTAATATTGTATGCCCTGGGCCAGAAGTCGGCGATGGCGCAATAGAGCATGCGACAGGTGCGTGAGACCCGTATGAGCGATGTTGGAGGCAGACATGCGAAAATTTCGTGATAGACTGTAGGGGCGCTGAAAGCTAACGTGAGGTAAAGAGGCTGCACATCCTCTACTCCGATGTCTGTCATTCCGTTTAATATGCGGTATATGTGTTAGTGAGGGTATAAGAAGCTAAGTAAGGGCTTTGAAAAGGTTGAGAATAAGTTTGATGTCTATACAGAAGGCATTGGCTTCTGTGGCAAACAACGAACAACATCCTGAAATTCAGATGAAGTTGCCGCCAAATTCACCTTGAATTACTGTCGCCGCCACTGGCACGATATAGCGCGGTGTCAGCATTCGGAAAACCACTGAAGTAACATGCACACACACTTTAATTTCTCTCCCTGGTGCTTGATGTGTTCAGTTCTCCAAGTCTCGCGTGATACCTTCTGTAGCGGGCCCGGTTACTTATGATTTGTAAACCGGCAGTTGAGGATCATTGCTGCAGTTTTGTAGTGAGGTCATCAATTATACCAGTCGGAAATGTCACTAAAATCATTCAGTTGGTTGGATTTTTTGCAGCGGTCCGCTCAACAACTGCCACGGCACGGAAGTCGCAGGACGCAGGACCACAGTTGCGACTGCTCACCTGCAGTGACATAAGTATGATAAAGATCGTATGTCAGCCCTCCCGGCTTTACATCCAGTGAGCATGACCGAGAACATCAGATTGAAAGTGCTGTATCTTTGAAAATGGCTGAATTGTAGACTGATCTGTTCACGTTTTAGCTCTTCAGTCTGCTCGTTAGGCTGAGGTCTCGGGAACATACCTGAGCCGCGACATTATGTTGTGCTCCCTAGCGAATCTCTCCTCCAACTGACATATTCCCCTGCTAATAACGAATTTTCAGCATCCCATCTTCCAAACGTTCCAGTAGATTAAAGGTTTCGGCTGCCTTTCTGCATTGGTGAGTTGCATATGTGTATATGAAAATCAGGCTCCCCACGCTGATTATTTCCATGTAAGTGGCCTCGATGGATATATCACAGCCTTCCACATGTCAGACGACGCACATTGGGATCCAGAACCGGAGGTTAATGGCAATGAGGCGCCCTTTAGCTGGCGCAATTCCGCTTCACGTACTTCCGGTAATGGCAGCTGCTGATACATGGCTTCCCGCACTGCTTCTATTGTCTTCCCAGAGCTTCCAGAAGCTGCAACCATCTTAGCGATGCCCCACATTTTGTGAACCGGCCGTTGCGGGGCCCCACGGTTGGTATATTTATGTACCCGGACCGACCAGCGGTCCGTGTCTCCCATCATCTGATATGAAATCATCTTCTCTCGCTTCTCATGCTCATGGTCCGTTAAGCGCGACATACCATATAGGCTTAAAACCTTGCGCGGGAAGTCGAACATATAGCTTGTGACATCCCCCTGCTTCTCTTCTGTACCCATACCTTTCCTGACGGACGGTACACCGTTATGGCGAGAGCTGTCCCGACCAACCGCTACGCCATTCAGCTAGCTATCTTCATTGCCTTTGGTTCGTGACATCTTCACATCTCACGCTCAGGATGCAGGTTTAACGGCAGTCTATATAGGTGGTGCGTGATGGGAATAGTATTTCGTTGATTTCCTTTTTGTAAGTTTTCTATAATCTGTTCACAGTGTGGTTACTGACAGCGATTCCCGTAAGAAATAAACTATTCTATTAGGTTTCCTGTTTGGCTATGATATCGGAGTAATTTCAGTACGTACACTATTCTTTGTTCATGTAATTCTTGCTCATAACCATATCCCAGGGATGTTTGATCATGCCCGACTTCATTCGTCGGTTTGGAGAAGTAGGTAGCGACGGAGTGGCGGTGTTATCAAGCAGCAGACAATCCATCATCACATCCCTTTTGTCTGCTGGGTATGTTTTGTCAATGGGTCTCTTAGGCTGCCAGTAATGATCGATTTTGCCTTGCAGGACATTTGTGTAAGCGCGTCTCTTATTGCAGAGTACTCGTTTTAAGAGATCATCGGCCATTAGCGGTGCTCTGGCGCAGGCGTTCACTTCTGACCGTTTTGGTCGACGTGGTTCTATTCTGATATGGTCGGGAATTTTCACTGTTGGAGTTGCTATTCAGACTGCCACACAATTCTCCATCGTACAAATCACGATAGGGCGTTTCATCGCTGGTCTTGGTGTCGGAGCATTGTCAGGTGCGTGGTTTCGTTGTCTGTGATAAAGGATGGCCTTCTGACTGACAATTACTTCAGCCATTGTGCCGTCAGTTTACCATTTCTCCCTGTCCGCTGACAACTGACATAGAGTTACACCAAAGACTTTACAATGGAGAGACGGCGCCCAAAGCCCTTAGAGGTACTCTTCTGGTACTTTACCAGTTGCAGATCATCACTGGGTATGTTAAATGTAAGCTTCGGTACGCGAAACCTCTCATCATTGCTACAGGCTATTCTTGAGCTACATATTCGATTTGGCGACTCATCATTTGAACAATTCTGCCTCTTGGCGTATTCCGGTGGGCCTTCAGATGCTCTGGGGACTTGTCATGCTGTCAGGAATTTTCTTCTTGCCAGAGTCTCCGTAGGTTTCTCCACCACTTCCATGACCCCACAAACCTAATCAGTGACCTATGGTAGTCGCCATCTGCTCGGGACCGGTAGACAAGAAGAAGCTCGCCGCGTTATTGCGCAATTAAATAGCGTTCCCGAGGACGATGCATTGGTAGTGGAAACTCTGGAAGAGCTTGAGTATGGTATTCGCGCTGAAAATGAAGGTGGCAAGGCTACTTGGCTTGAATGTTTCTCGACAAGAAATAACCTATGGAAGCGCACCGGAAATGGGATGATGCTGCAGTTTATCCAACAGTTGAACGGCCAAAACTTCTATTGTACGTAAATGCATGACAAGATTAACGTCCTCACTTCTAATGGCTTGATTCAGATTACTATGGCGACACGTTCTTCCAAAGTGCCGGCACAGAGTAAGCCTTTCGATAAGATTTTCATGACATGAAATTGACAAGCTATTAAGGTTGTCCCCTTATGTCATTCAGGTCATTCTGGGTGCTGTCTCCGTTGTAGGAACTGTTCCAGCATTGGCAAGTTTATATTTCAACACCTTCATAGTGCTTTCTCTGACACAAATATCCACATAGTATCTGATCGAAAGTTGGGGACGTCGCCGAGTGAGTCTTCACTCTCTACATTATAATTACCTGCTAACAGAACATGTCCGTAGTCGCTTCTCACAGGGGCGCTTCTTGAGGCTGGATGCTCTATCATTGTATGTTCTTGTAGCGCCGCTTCATCCTTTATCCATCCTAATAACTTCTCAGGCCGGTCTTGTTGGACACTTCACGCTGGCACCGGTTGGTACTCCCAAGGCCTTATTGACTAAACGCAATAAGCAGGGCGGTAAGGTGGACTACCAAAAATACAGGAGCTTTGTGAACTAAGCATCAATGGCAGGTGACACCCTTATTGCCTTTGCAGTTCTACACGTCTTTTCTTTCTCGATCTTCTGGGGACCAACACCGTGAGTGAATGAAGATCGTCTTCCAGTAGCACGCCTAACGAATCGTTTCTGCTATGCAGATGGGTGTATCTTGGCGAATCGTTCCCGCTGCGTGTTCGTCCCAAGAGTATTGCTTTGGGTAGCGCAACCAACTGGTAAGTCACTATCGATTTTGTCCTCGTGAAGTGCCTCAACAATATGACCACAAAAGGATATGGAACTTCCTTCTATCATTCTTCGCGCCTAGAATAGCTGCAGAGTAAGTTTATCTTTCTCAGATGCACGTTTGACGCCACTTTCAACTCACGTACTATTTTTAGCATCGGCCCCCTTATCTTACTTATCTTCTTTGGCATGTTGCTATTTGGCTACGCCTACGTCTACCTATTCATTCCTGAGACCAAAGGTCTCAGCTTGGAAGAGGTAAGCCTATCGTGTAATTATTTTTGCGCGATGGTTAAAGGTGTTGTCATAGGTCGATGAGATGTATCGGGCGGGAGTTAAGCCATGGAATTCGGCAGGATGGAAGCCGCATTTGTCGGAGTTGGCACACCAGAAGCACGCTTCAAGTGTACACGAAGCCGAAGAGAAAGTCGACGAGAAACCGAGCTCCGAGGCCTAATGCTCGAGTAAACGCATCTCGGCTGCTAATGATGATAATAAACAAGTATTTGGATGACATGTACACGGGTTTGAACAGGATTTCTTTGTTTTTCTTACTACGATGTAACCAATGTAACTTTACCCTGCCCCGAAACGAAAGGTACTACAAAGGCCCCAGCATCGACCGTCAAATTAGAGGACGGTTTCAACATCGTAACACCAGGCAGCGATGCTTTCTGTTCTATCCTCAGACGACCGTTTGGAGCGCTCGCAGCGCCCGATATACCGTTAGGGGTAGCGGTGATTGTAACGTCAATAGTACGAGTCATAGGATTGAAGTCGACAGTTGAGAATGCACCCGCGTCAAGGGAGAGAAGCATTCCAAGAGTGGCAAAATATACGCGACGGCGAATTGAATCGAGTATCTGCACCTGAACAGTAGGAGATGTAGCCGATACAGTTCCCCCGAACGCCTGCCA
>JASFDH010001208.1:0-16247 GCA_036937195.1 Nidularia pulvinata
CATAAGTCACATCCGTCCGTCTACAACATCGACATGCACCACCGACATATGTCCAGACAGACATCGATCTCATCTCATGCCCAGCCGCAGTGTTGACATCCAGCTATATCTGATTACCTACATGCCTATCGCTTCAATATCACGAACTGTTGAGAAGCAACTTCGGCACCGAATACTTAATTACACTGTCTTCAACGCGTGCACATACCGTATCGAAAAAGTATCTGTACGTTAACTTGGTAATTAACTTGTAAGTATCCAAACTATGATATCTCTTTAATGAAGGTGTTACGCTTTTTATATAGCATTACTCCACGTTGCTCACCTGTAACGTGTCGATAGTCATAGAAGTTGTACTTGTCCCACGCGGCCCGACACCCTGAGACTGCCGCTGTAAGCGCAATCTGCCACGTTCATGCCTGCCCTTAATTTACCTGGTCCGTGCGAACGGTACCCTATATAACCTTTCCTGTCACCATTTTGTTTCCCTATCTCTTGTGCTCGGGCATGTACTGTCGCCAGTGAGGTCTTTACCGAGGCACAGTCTTTTGCTGATTGCAAATTACACATCCGAACCCGTCTGTTAGCTTCGGCTTCCAGCAATTTTTGAAAACCCTTTCCTCCCTTTCCAGACTTTGCTGTCTGACATGATTGGGATGGCTTCCTACGTAGTGCCTTCGGAGTGTAGTGCAGTCGTTATAGATAATTCAATGCCAGTTTGTGTTGTCGTGATTCCCTTCTTTTACCTGTTAGCTGGAGCTCCGATCTGATCTGCAAGTTAATATCAGAGAATCTAGTTTTATTAGCAAGTATTATTCTGCTAGAGCAACTTTGACAATCACTGCGTAATAACTATTTCCTCAACTGCCACCACAATGGCTCTGATCACAATTTCGGGTTATCCTTCTTCGGGGAAGACCACCAGAGCTTTGCAGATTAAAGCATTCTTGGAGAGTTGCCTCCAGGATCCTTCCTACGATGGACCCAAGTTCAAGGTTGTTATACTTTCAGACCATACTCTGAGTCTCAGCAGAACAGCATATGATGGTGCGTAGGGAACATTTCGATACACAGAGCGTAAGATTCATTTATGATTCCCTCGTAGATAGCAAGTCTGAAAAGCCCGCTCGAGGGGCCCTCTTCACAGCTATGCAGAGGCAAATGTCGAGCGATACAATTTTGATAGTCGACGCGTTGAACTACATCAAGGGCTTCCGGTACCAGATGTACTGTGCTGCACGAGAGATGAAACTTCGCGTGGCTACGGTGCGTAACACTAAGGTTTTACCATCAAAGAAAATCGCTGAATCGGCGTTTCATCCCGCAAAAGTAGGTATTCATTGTCGCTACGCCTGATCTCTGTCGAGAATGGAACTCGAAGCAGCAGGAGGGTCAACGATACAAACCCGAAACGTAAGAAAATTTACTATTGCATTTTTATTCTGGCTCATTCAATCTCGTAGACTCGAAAATCTTCTCGTGCGCTACGAAGAACCCTCCTCTATGGTGCGATGGGATTCGCCATTGTTCACTATACCCTGGAACGACGACGATATCCCTGGCCCATCGATATGGGATGCCATTACGAAGGGCGATATAAAGCCTCCAAATTCAGGAACTCTTGCCGTATGCACGCCGTCCTTCTCTAAAATCATGTGCACTGACTTCTGTAATCGTAAAATAGATCGCAAAGGCTCCTACAGACGCACTACATACGCTCGAACACACCTCCAATGTCATGGTCTCTGCAATAATGGCTGAGGGCGTCGCTTCCCAGGGTATGGGCGGCCCAGTGACCTTGTCCCTCTCCGCTTCCGTTAAACCCCAAATTACACTCCCCGCGCGAAATATAACGCTCTCTGAGCTACAGCGGCTAAAAAGACAGTTCGTAACAGTTCATAAAAAGGCAATAACTCTAGGAACTACGGAGAAGGGGTCTGTAAATTGGAGCGAGGAAAGTATTGCCCAGAAATTCGTGACGTATCTAGAGGAACATTTGAAACCCTAGGTTTTAGGGCACACCCTGATGATTGTTGTGAACATAAGATAAGGTGATCTATGACGCCCTCACACTCTCTCAGCTTTCCAGAAGGAGCGATACCTGTTAGCAGGTAGATGAGCAGTCGGTCGAACGATTCAGATGGTGCACACTCACATATTAACGCGGTCGATGGCGATGGGACCTTCCCTCACCGACACAGCTTTGACTTTGAAACCAGCATTCATGAATCTACAAATTTTCAGAAACAAGGACTTTGGAACAAGGAAGGACGTACACATCATTATACCATGGCTTCTTAGATGCCGAACGCCAGAAGACTAGTCCACCGGGTGCAGTAACGCGGTAAAGCTCCTCGACTTCCTCCTTGACCTCGGTGGCGCCTGGGGCAAACCAATCGAGATGATCCATCACCAACACACGTGTAAGAGACCATCGCGAGAGACCACGAAGAACACTGCATCCAGTTTTAGTCGGTTATATCACCTAAACGACGCTGGACTTACTTTATGATAGAATCTGTGTGAAGTCGGAACGCATTTAGTACCTCGGCGTCGCGTGCCTTCAGAGACTTGAAACCAGCGCGAGTCAAGTAAAGCGGACATGATTCGGGCGTATAGCGCCCCAACAGTGTCTGTAAGAGAATGATGTAAGAATCTCCACGGGAACAGATGCGTGCGTGACATACAAGCAAATAGAAGTATGAACCCGATTTGAAATGGTACTTAGACGCCATGGGGTCTAACGTATCGCGAACGTAGTCGTAGAATGTACCTTCTTCCAGTATCATGCGACGCTGATTTAACGGCACGCCAAGGGCATTCCAGCAGAAAACAGGACTCTTCAAGAGAGCGATGACGACAGGGTTGAACAAGATAGGCTTCAACTTGCTTTGCCATATCTTGACCTGCTCTTCGAGAGTATCGGAATCACATAAAGCCTCAACATCCTTGCTAACACCAGCCAATGCAAATATAATCCGAGCTAGCCGGAGGGCGACCCCGCTGTATCCGTGCATATAGAATGACGAGGAGAAGGCATCGACATTGATTGCCCAGAATTGGTATGCAGTTGAGGACAGGTGAGGCGAGATGATAGAGTCCAGGAGTCCACGGAAATTGGAATGCTTGCCATTGCCAAACAATGCAAAGAAACTATCATATTCCAGACTTTGTATAGCAGCCAGTTTCAATTCGAGAAGATGTCCCTGACTAAACCCACTCTGTAAGAAAGACATTGCATCAGAGGGACTGGGGGACCATACCAAGGATTCATATCAACGCAATGTATCTAACAAAGTTCCAGGTAAGCAACCCAAATAGAGCAGTAGAATGAATTGGTATCCTACCCGTTTTGGTTTGGCAGCGATAGCGTAGTGAAGGGCATTGTCTCCAGCAGATGTAATGACAAGCATCGAGTCGCTCCGCGTTAACTGCAAATGTTCCATATCCTCAAATGGATCCTCCTGTAGCACCGCAGTTCAGAGCATGTTTCAAAACATCTTCGCACACGTACCCATGTGAAAGAATAAATGAAAGTTCTAAATTCCTTGTGAACAGGCTGCTCGTAGAAAGGGAGGCGCCATGGCTACAATCCACGCATCAGTTGAGTGACTGGGAGACGAGAACATCAAGCCTACCTTCTTCACTTGGTAATGGAACGAGCTCAACGGAGCAGTAATGTTAATTACGCTCGCGCCGTTCTCAACAGCAGGCATAGTCTCCATGATTGGCTCTCCGATCTCCAGAGGCGGGACTATTTCAGTCACTTTCGTTGTCTTGAAAGCAACAAGAGAACTGGGGGATGTGTTTCCAATCGTGTTTCCGCCTTCCACTTCGAAAGCGTGGCAGAAGCGGGTAACATCGCACGAGCGAGGACGCCCCAGCCATATGTAATAAGGGCTGTGAACTTGTGAGCGTGCATATATCGACGTCAACTTCTTCTTTGACGTACATTCTGACAATTAAAGGCAAGAAGAATCGATTTCGGCCGTTAAAGCTCTTCACCTATTAAAAGGTTAGCAAGGAGGGATCTTGTATGAAGATAGATACTGACAGTGCCAAACTTGTACTCGAGATACGAGCGACGAGCAGGTCCTAGAGACACCTTCTCATATAAAGTTAGCCAATCCGGAGAATAAATGATTGGATGTAGAACGTAGTACGTGATCGAAGTCGAACCATATTTGCCAGAACCACCGCGATAGCCATCCACATTCTTTGCTGACGCCGCCAATTGCTTTCTCGTGAGGAGCAGATTGCTTTCCTGCAGTATAGAAGTCTACGACACCGAGAAGTCCATCTTGTGGCGAAAGCACATGCTCGATACGGTCAAGAACCGCGTAATAGCTAGGAATCTGTGAACAACGATGAGTAAATTTTATTCGAATAACCATAAATACACAATAAGTACCATGGAGAGCGAATAGCTCAGTGTGACGAAGCCAACGCTCCCTTTGGGGTCTACTCCTTCTGTCCACTCCGGGAGAGAAAATTCACTGGCATCCTGGTGAAGAACGATAACATTCTTCCATCCCTTCTGTTCGAATCGTTTCCGCGCAATGTCGAGGAGAGAATCGCACAAGTCAACAAGATAGACAGTATCAAAGTTAGAAATAGAAAAATGCTTGTCCATGAGCTCAATGTTATATCCTATAAATTATGATAAATAGTTATTCTGAGAAGAAAAAAATAGGTAAGTACGTACCGGTTCCTCCACCGATGTCGACCCACACGAGCTTCTTCTTGGGAGAAGCTACCCGCATAGCGCGGAGATGAGCAGCAGAAAGGCTGAGCATAGTATTGCGACCGCGAAGGAGAAAACTGCGAGTACTGTCATAAACCTCAGCCTGGCCCCTGTAGAACTAACGGAGAGATAATCAATGCCTGCACGGAATATCGGAATGGAATAAATAAACCTTGTCTAATCTTGCCTTCTGGTTATCCTGACCAAGAGGGCGGAAGAAGCAGTGCCAGATGAATTTGAGCTGAGGTCTAAACGTGGCGACCAATAGTACTGATAGCACTATGACACCGAGAGAAAGGGCCAGTACCGAAGATAAAGGCAATTGAATCTCTAATAGCGGCTGCAGCATGGGTTGGAACATGGTGTGATACACTCTGAGAAATGGTCGACCAAAACCCGGATACAGAGAGGCTAAATAGAAGGGCGCGGTGAATATACGCGTAAAATCTGGGGTGGGAGGGCGCGTTTGATTTTAGCAGGTTCCCCGAGTCGGATATATAATGGTGGTGATTAGGTCGCTAGACTCGGTAGGACGCTTTGCCATCGTGCATCCTGCATGCATCCCCTATTACATGTAGAGGGCAAGAACGTGAGAGAAGGAAACGCACGGTTGCTCATAGGACAGGACAACGAACGTGCGGTGTGGGGGTTATGGAGGACGTACTTGGAGGTCCGACGTGCGGAACACCTTCGGAAGCATAGCTCGAAGATAAGACGGGGGAGAAAGGATTTGATATCTATTGGAGGCGCAGAGTGAGGCGCGCAAGAGTGCCATAGCATTTTAGGACGCTAGAGATGATGTAGGTTACACGTTGATACAACTCCGGGGAGTACGCAACACAGCGGGAACTCGAGGCAGAGCAGGCAAGCAGAGGTTGCCTTAGAAAACATGGAAACTAGTCCAAGAGAGGAAGGAAGAGACCAGCGCGTAGATGAAGGGGAGCGGCAGACGAACGTTACAGAAGCGCTGTGATGAAGGAGTCGGCGAACGTGCACTTAGGTTAAACAGGTCGTGGTGGTTAGGAAAGACCGGTGGCCGGATTACCGGACCGGAAGAGAGGACAATGGACAACATGACCAAAGCTTGGCGGGGTAAAGGGCCCTGGCGCCATGTGCGCTTGAGCCCGTTCCACCTTGATTCCAATCGGTAAACGTGCTAAGCACCGTCTAGCACCGTGCTCATAATGTAGTACACAGTATATAGACAAGAGTTTTTAGGGCTATAAGATGGCCACAGTGAATACAATGGCAGCATATTGTTGAATGGTCTACACCGCCGGCCACAGCCTGGCTCGCTGTTCGGAAAGAACCGACGCTACATGGCATCATCAGCGGCCCATCGCTGCTTTACTTCGTTCTCTTGTTCTCTGCCACCATATACCTTATATACCCCCTACGCCACACTCCACGCTCTCCTCTCCTATCCATTCCATCCACTGGCGTCGAGGAATTCGTCCCGCGTCGTCTCCTCCTTTCTTGCTTAGCCCGGCGTTTACCCTCTCACCATGCCCCTACCCCAGAATGGTCCGTTCTCGCTCTTTGGATATTCACGTCCGGGAGAGACAGCCCAGTCGAAGCCCAAGCAGGCCATGATCGTCCGCATGTCGGCGGAGACCCTTGAGGCCCTCGAGTCCTTCCCTAATCAGCCTCCGATGGACTTTGTGCTCGGCGATCAAGCGGTGCGTATCTCCTCTCTCTTAAAGTACGCCGGTATTAAACATAGTATTAGGGAATATATATCGGAGAAACTTTCTTCCCCATGCTCCCCGTCAAGGAGGAGATGCCCCACGAAATATACCTCCGTGCTTCGTCTGCTGGCAAGAAGAACGCGCCCCTCAAACTCTATGCCAACGTCATTGGCAAGTTCACAGTCGAGCGCCAGCTGGGCGAACGACTGACCGACAAGATTCGTGAGACTACTCTCGACGCTGTCAACCAACGGAACGGCCGCGCCACCATTATGCTCGATACACCCCCGGTCACCGCATCAAACCCTAGGAAGAGGAAGGATCCCCCTCTGCCTTCCAACATGTTCCGTACCAAAGCCCCTCGCCCCTCAGAGCCGTCAAGGCCAACCACTTCTGCATCTACTTCCACAGCCCCAGCTCGCATGGCTTCACCTGCGCCACGCCAGTCTAGCACTGCTGCTGCTAGTAGTAGTAAAGAAGCGTCTGCGCCTTTGCGACGACGTATGCTGCAATGTCTTGCAGTTAACGAGAGATCACTAGACGAGCTGATGCGGACGGTGGGAGGTTCGAACTGTAGTGATTCAGTTAAGCGAGACATTCGAGACATGTTGGAACAGGTGGGTATGCTGCTCGAGATTTTAGAGTCTTCTCACACCATGTATTTCAGATCGCAGAATTAGCATCTGCACCGAAGAATGGCGCGGACAAGTCTCTAAAAATATACCGCCTGAAACCGGAATCTTGGAAGGAAGTTCGCCCTCACGAATGGCCGAGACTAACGGAGCCAGAAAGGACGAACATGGCGCGAAAGGCGCGGTATGCATTCAAAGATCTAGGTATTCCCGAGAAAGATCCCGTCTGGGAACATGTGCGATACCGTACCTCCAGTTCCACCGTTTCCAACAGTATTTCGAACAGCTCTTCGGCCGCGGGTTCGTCCAGGCCGTCTACAGGGACTGCGGCAGGAGTCAGTCGGGTGGAGGCAACGAGGGCGGATGCTCCGAAGCGTGGCGTGACATCGAAAGAGGCCAGGGAGAGAAAGGTGAAACCGAAGGCCGATCCTAAAGCAGAAGTGATGATGAAGAATGAGGCCGCACCCAGGGCCAGTCAGGCTGTGGGTAAGGTGAAGGAACCGGGTGAAGTCAGCAGTGGCAGATCCACCCCCACCACAGCAGCCAACGCTGTACGAAGACCCGGCTCAGGGGTCAAACCCTCCAAACTTCCTTCGCAGCAAGACTCAGGCGCTAGCAGTGACCCCCGGAAATCGCTCGCAAACGGGAAGCCTGCCGAAAATCGAATCAGGGATCCGGAGCCAAGATCAGTGCCTCCCGCTAGAGCTCCACCTCCATCACCCAATCGAGACAGGAAGGCGGTCCCTTCGACGTCAGCGCAGAGAGTTAAGAAACCTCGCGATGGTGATTATGGCGGTTCGGATTCTGACAGAGAGTTGCGGAGAGACCGGGAAAGGGAAAGGGAGCGAGAAAGAGACAGGGATAGGGACAGGGACAGGGACAGGGATAGAGACAGAGACAGGGATAGGGACAGAGACAGAGATAGAGAGAGGGACAGAGACAGAGACAGAGACAGAGACAGAGACAGAGACAGGGATAGAGACAGAGACAGGCCCAGGGATAAGCCCCGCCGTTCGGAACGAGAGGAAGGGGAGCATTCTGACACGAGCGTGGCCCTAAAGCGCAAAAAGTCTGCGCGGGATATAAGCGACCGCGATGGCGCCTCCAGAGGCACGGCGCAGAAGAGGCGGAAGACCGAAGGCAATACCACTGCTACCCCGTCTACGGCATCCAAAAACCCCAAGAACATTATTCCTGCGAAATCTGAGGCAGTACCTCCCAAACCCAGACCAGTGAAGGAGCCTTCGCCATTGCCCTCCGCTTTGCCGAGGATGAAGAAAGAGGCATCACCTTTACCACGCTCTCTCCCGAAGATCAGGAAGGACCGGGACTCACAACCTTCTTCGCGACCGTCACACCAGGCCAGTGGGAAGGGCTCTCCGACTCCTGCATCTACATCCTCCTCCCAGACCGCTTTCACTGATATCAATGGCTCTCGCAGTGCCAAGATGAATGGTGCCGTCAAACCTCGCCGGCGGTCGCCAAAATATACCTCCTCCGAAGATGAAGACGGCGGGGCGCCATCCGCCCCTTCCCGACGCGAAGCGCCTCCAACGGCTCTTCCTACCCCACCCACGACGAAAACGCACTTCAACTCCCAATCCCATCCAGGACTATCGTCGAACATGACTGCAGTGCCTCGCAAATCCCGCCCACTACCCACCGACCACGACGCCCTCCGTGCCCGCTACCGCGCTTCATACAGCGCATACCTGAAGACGTTCCATAAATTATACGACCAGAAGAACAAGCTAGACACCATGCTCCACGATACGGAACTTGGCAGTGCAGGATCGGTGACTGATTCTGACGGTGATGTAGAGCTGCTGGACGCAGACGAGCTTGAGCGGCTGTCTTCAGAGCACGAAAGGCTGAAGGCAGAATTGCAGGCGATGCAGAAGGTTTTCGGGAGGTCCGGGAAGAGTGGATCTTCGTCTGACTGATGTATTTATGTACAGACCAGGTACTTTTTCGTGTATGTATTAGTATTATCGATACACAGGAATGTGACGGGAGATTGACCATGTATGTGCAATTGACGCTAGTTGCGATCGGGATCAGGCATGGACGCGTCTTGAACGCGTCTCGATCGTGGTTAACAGCGTGGGAATATTCTCGCGTTCTATTGTTTCGACTCTTTCGCACAATAATAGCAACATATAAGCCAGTCAATAATGGATCAACGCCCTACTCCTTCCTGTTAGCCCTTGTGCGACGCAATTGTATACCGAATTGCTACACACCTCCCACTGGTCGAAGCGCACCAGCTCGTTTGACGCGCCATGTCCGTGGACCTCTACTTCCTGGCTCTTAGTTTCCTACTCGCCACTCTGCTCTTGGTTGTGTACGCGTTGTACAACGTTTTCATTGCCCCAATTTCCAATCCATTGCGCCAGATTGCAGGGCCACCACTGCGCAGTTGGCTTGAGAACCACCTGCTACCCGTGCTTGAGTACGTCCCTTTCAGTCTCGTCCATGTGCACTTGTGTCAACCCGACTTTTCTTGCATCATAGTCCTGCCGTTTCTCCCAGAGTGCACGAATTGTATATCCGGAAATATGGACGGTCTATACGAATACGCGGCGTTGGGCCGGTAAGCATAATACAACTCCCTTGTCCATGCCCCTTCTAATGCTATGCAGTGGGATGAGAGGCTTTTGACCCTCGATCCTGTCTCGGTAGCTCATGTCCTCAAGAATTCCACCATTTATGAAAAGCCATGGCAGTCCCGCAAGCTAATAACAAGTCTCATTGGATGCGGCATGCTTGCTGCAGAAGGCCAAGTTCACAAGCGGCAACGACGGGTTGCTACTCCAGCATTTTCAATCCAGAACATGCGGGCTCTGGTTCCTGTGGTATTCACCAAAGCTAATGAGTTGAAAGAAAGATGGATGGACATGGTCAAGCAAGAAACGGACGAGAAGGAGGTTAAGGACTTCAGGCTTGACGTTTGTCACTGGATCAGCAGAGCAACCTTCGATGTTATCGGCCTCGCAGGTTTGTTGTCAGAATTAACAGGGTTGGCATTGTCTAATTCATATACTTAGGCTTTGGATATCATTTTAGTGCGATTAAAGACGAAACTAATGAGCTATTCGTCGCGTATAAGGAAATGTTCGAGGTGGCTATTTCCCAAGGGCAGCCCATAAGGACGATGATGACTATCTATGCACCCATCATAAATAAGATATATGTTAGTATTATATTTCCCTTTTTGATACTTCATATTCATCGTATTCATCTTGGAAATAGCCAGACAAGTCTGTGCATACCGTTAGGCGGTGTCAAGAAGTTATTCATCGTGTTGCAGGTCAACTGGTGCAGGAAAAGAAGCAGATGATAGCTGAGGGCGAGAAGAGCGGTGTCGCGTACTCTGGAAGAGATCTGCTTAGTCTTCTTTGTGAGTTCATCCAAAAAACCTGTTCAAAGGATCCTTTCTCATTCAAAACCTCAGTAAAATCGAATATAGCCACAGACCTTCCGCCAGAGCACCGAATTTCGGATGAAGATATTCTCAATAATATCAACACATTTATGTTCGCTGGATCTGATACCTCGTCTCTCAGTCTTACCTGGACACTGCTTCTCCTGGCCCAGCATCCTGAAATCCAAACGCGTCTCAGGAACGAGCTTTTATCTGTTGCTCCGCTGTCCATCACGGACCTATCTACCCTGAGCGAGGATGACATTCAATCACTCTATAGCGTTATCTCTGAATTGCCATATCTCCATAACATTACCAGAGAATCAATTCGCGTTATCCCGCCTATCCATTCCTCTATTCGAGTTGCAACGCAAGATGATGAGGTCCCTACAATGTATCCCGTACACGGACGGGATGGCAAAGTCTGTGAGGGAAAGCGAAGCGTAACTGTTCCAAAGGGCAGCTTCGTCCATGTCGCAGTCGAAGGATTCAACTTGGACAAGACTATATGGGGAGAAGACGCTTGGGAGTTCAAGTAAGCTCATCTTCTGGTTTTCAGTTAGCCTCAACTCACACTTTGTTGCCCCGTAGTCCTGACCGTTGGGATAGTTTGCCCGAGAGTGCTCAGGAGATGCCAGGATTGTTCTCCAACACTCTCACTTTTTCTGCGGGACCTCGCGTATGTTCTAGAACTCGAACATGATTCTTTACTGACCAGCAGAACTGCTTCAGTCGTGCATCGGGTTACGCTTTTCACTGATCGAGATCAAGACATTCTTGTATATTTTACTGACGCATTTCGTCTTCAAGCCTACGGAAGACAAGATTCTCAAAGCGAACGTGTGAGTTGATTTCAGGTCTCGCTCTCAGAAACGTTATATTTACTGGAGCATTTCAGCGTGCTGACTCGGCCATATGTCTCGGGTAAATACAAAGAAGGGAGTCAGTGTCCCCTCCTCGTCTCTGCATACGTTCCTGAAGAATCTCAATGATGACGACGGAACGACCTCGGCGTTTTCGTTTTTGCTCCGTTTCCGTGACGATAATTAATGCAATATATTATCCATTATGTACCATGCATGCCGGGGAATGAAATGGTGAAATTCAGTTGTCTTGGTCGGACTGAGTGATGTCATCGTGACGTGTGGTCTTGGTCGGTCTTACCTCCAGCGACGTACATATAAAGCCCCGCCTCAGCTCAAAGATGCACACCAACAACCACCTCTCGCTTTCCAATCTTTACTGCTCGAAATAAACTCAACATCATGGCAAGTCGCTGGTTTTACGATGCTGGGTCATGGATCTCATAGTTCTCTAGGGCTCTGTGTTCTCTGCCATCGGACGTGGAATAAATGCAGTAATTTCTGCCATAGCCTCCGTAATCACAACCATCGTGGGCGCCATTACAAGCGTACGTCCCTGAAATATATTTTCAAGCGCCTGCGATTCTCATACTCTTTCCCTTCTAGGTGATCGTCGCAATCTTCCACTTCATCGGGGATATCCTATGCTGCCGCTGCGGATCCCGTGGTAGAACAAGAGGAGGGGGGGCTGCGTATTAAAGCAAAGACTGACTGCACTACGGACTTCGCGTAACATACACGCATGTAACACGCATTACACCTTCCACGACATACCCTACGATCATCGCACAACGATCTAATGCTACAGTATAATACATGTCTCTACAGTCCTCAAAATTACTTGGACAGTCAAAGTAGGAAAGTAAAGAACTACAGTAAACGATTCTCCAAGTCTAACGTGAACTGGAACCTTTTCGAGACAAATGCCTACCCCATTGAATAACGCCGCTACCAGCCTTTGCAAACAACTGCTTCATTCGTTCGGCGCGCGTAGTCAACGTGAAGTATCGTCTTTTCACTTCTTGCTCGGGTGTAATGTCCATGAACGATTTCGGCAGCTGAAGAGGACTTTCTAGTGCTCTAGTGATGGGAGCGTCTCGTGGAGTGTGACAAAACGGGATATCTAATCCGCCCAATTTTCTCGCTCCGGTGTTCGCAGCAAATGGATCCCATTCGGTGTCTGTTAGTCCAGGACGGTACTGGTCGTAAGAAATTATCTGTTGGCCACGATAACTTGGCAATAATGGAAGACATGTCTTCCGCTTTGGCGTGGCAGAAGGCCTCTCGGTCTTTTCTTCCGAGGGGGAGTCTGAACTTGATCCGCGCGCAAACGACCATCTGCGATTGCGGGGTTTAGGCGTTTTGACCGCATCCGTGGATGGCAGATTCATCGGACTTGAAGAAGGCCCAGTCAAGAACCTGAGCGACCGCACTTTGGGCACAGTCCTGCGACCGTGAAATTCCCTGTTTTCTCGTAAAGGCTCGGGTGTGGATGTGCGATTGGCATCCTTCCATGACTGATACGGCAGACGAGATGGAACAGTCAACAAGGGAGTAGAAGGACGCTTCTCGATACTGGTTTGCAAGATAGGTACTGGTCTCGAAGGAATTTGATTCGCTTTGTCCATAAAGGCTGGTGGAAGCGGATTGGGACGAGATCTCAGAGAACGTTTCCGAATGCATGGAGAAAGTTGTCGATTACCGACTTGCGCATGAGGAAGTATGAACGAGGAATCATCGATAGCGTCGCTGTCATGGTCGGCAATGAAATGTAAATCAAGAGATCCATCCTTCGAATTGTCAGCGAAAAGATCCAATCCGAGCAATGCTTCTCCCAGCATCTCCAGTTCGAGATCTCTCAATTGTTCGTCGGCACTTCTTCTGCCTGCTCGAGTAGTATCCTCGTCAAAGCTCGTCACATTCCAGACGATATCATCCAACCCGTCGCGTTGACGATTCTGTGATATACTGGGCAATGTCCTATGCCGTAATGCAGCCAGGGAGCCTTTCACTAGGAAGTTGTCCTTTAAATCTTCTCGAGAGGAATGAGGTGCAGCGCCAGACGCGTCTTCATTCCGGCCAGGCGTACTTCTTACGCGACGTAAAGTGTGAGACAAGCTGGGAGGTAGCGGAAAATCTAGGGGATGCTGTTCGTATATCGATGAGTTCTCAGAGTTACCGCTAGCAGATGGTGATAAAGCAGAATCTGCAGAAGCGCCGCTGCGACCACTAGGAGAAGGGCATCGCCGATTCTGCGCAAAGGGGAAGGGTGGATAGAGGAATTCTGCCGCGGGAGGTCTCCCTAGGTCGGTGTCGTAACGACTTATTCGGTGCGAGTTTGCATCAGGGTTCCCAAAGTGAGGTGCGAAGGATGACTGTGGCTGGATGGCAAGATTCGTAGAGGGGATTTCCGGCTTGTAGTGAGAGAGAGGATCTCTCGCATCATCTCGGATACCATTCTGCGGGAATGTCGGCTGGTGGATTCGTGGAGCAAGGAGCAAGGCGTCTCGTTTTCTTCGGTGGTCTTGGGGATAACGAGGTTTATTTAATGGCAGGGTGGAAGCATGGGATGAGATATTCAGAGTCTCTGTTCTGACCAGCTGAGAAGGAAGTGAAGAAGTATTATATGGGGTCGACGTTCTGTAATAAGTTGAATGAATTGCTGACGTGCTATGGATAATTCGAAATGCATACCTATGTAATGGGTGAATATCTGCTGTCTTTTGCGACGAAGGGAATGCGGGTGCTTGTAACAGAAGCGAGTCAGAGGAAGTCTGCAGCGTGCCGGTGGGAGCTTCGGACGACGGAGGCTTCGAGGAGCGAAGATTGGACAATGAGCGAGTATACAAATCCGCCAGAGAATGAGAAGCACGTCGCGATCGCTGCTCCATGGATGTCAAAGTGCCCGAAGCACCTGCTGGTAGGGAAGACAAACGTAGGCTGGTGTGAGGGTGGGCTCTGTAATCTGGAGCTGAATTGTGAAAAGAAAGATTAATGAGGGGAATGTAATGGGTGTATTTGACCAGGAAAGAAGACAACAAGGACCGAAAAGCCGCGGGTCACTCAGTACCAATAAAACACCAAATTTGGTTCCGCTGAAGAAAATTTATTGCGCAGCGAAGAAGGGGCTAAATGGGACAATCCACTGTCCATGAACGCTCAATATGCACCGCTCATATATTGTTAGTGAGCTGTCCATCGACACGGGCTGCATCAACATCGCTTTACGTCGCCTCAAAAAGGCTAAAAACCTTAATAGAGGAGCCAGTTATTTATCGAATGGGGGACCTTTCGAATGGGACCTTTCGCTCTTGCCTCCTAAGGAAGGGGCATACATATAATAAGGCCTGCAAGTTCCCAAATTATTGTCAATTGCAGCATGCTCATCACAAGATTGAACTCTTCCCGTAAATCATTGGCCCGCACACGTCGAAAGCAGTCCCTTTTGCATCTCAATTGAGCCACTTTGTGCATAATACTCAATATGTCCAGATATCATAGGACGTCGTGCCATCCGTCAGAAGCAGCATAATCTGGTCATACTTTTGCAGAATATATGTAAAGAAAACAGACAACAATCATCCAACGCTATCCCATCCAGGCATCTAGTACGCCTTCTTGCTTGCGAGCTGGAGATGGGCACTGTGCTCGTCGTAGGGAAGCTTCGACACGGGGATCTCGCGCCAGAGATCGGGCGTAAGGAAAGCATATGTTTTGGTGATCTACATTGAAACCGTCAGTAAATAGATAGCAGCAGCAGAGGTAGCACGACATACAGCAGCAAAGGTGGCTTTCAAGAAGTTGCCCATGGTAGCAGTCGAACCCTTAGACTGTGTGTAGCAATCCTCCACACCAGCCAACTGGAGCAGACGTTTTGAGGCAGGGGCAGCGACGATACCGGTTCCACGGGGGGCGGGGATGAGACGGCACATGACGGAACCGACCTTGCCGCTGACCTTGGAGGGCACAGTGTGGGGCTCGCCAAGGGCAGCACCCCAGTAACCTCTTCGCACGGGAATAACAGAGAGCTTGGCGAGAATGATGGCGCCACGGATGGCGGTGGCGACTTCCTTTGCGCACTTGACACCGAGGCCGACATGTCCCTCAGAGTCACCAATGGCAACGAACGCCTTAAAACGGGTACGCTGGCCAGCACGCGTTTGCTTTTGCACGGGCATGATTTTCATCACTTCATCTTTGAGTTTTGGGAGGAAGAAGTCGATTATCTGGTACTCCTTGACGGGAAGAGAGAACAGGTAGATCTCCTCCATCGACTTGATCTTTCCATCCTTTACGAGACGGCCGAGCTTGGTAACGGGGACCCTGAATAGAAAATTTGCACTGTGGGTCGCAAGTAGTGCAATGACGGCGAAGCACACTCACCATTCCTTGTCCTCATCCTTGCGACCGCCACGGCGGGGGCCCCGGCGACCTCTGCCTCTGTCACCACGTCCACGTCCGAATCCACCACGTCCTCGTGCAGCGTCAGCCATATTGAAATTTGCCGGAAAGGTACTGGGAAGAGAGGAAAGTCAGTGACAAGGACATCCAGATGCAGAGTCTGCCATCCATCGAATTTCGCGTCGATTCTGCCCGGAAAAGCACACAGGGAGAGATAATAGGGCCCTTCGACGACCGACAGACCCCTAGCATAGAAAGCGGAGTACTCACAGTCTTGAGGGGGCGGTCTTGGACGGTGTTGAGCTCGATACCTCAAAATTGGCGCCTTGGGCAACACACAGCACGTGCGTCAGACGGGAGTTGCCGCGGTCAGTGACGGTCCTCCCGCACTCCTCGGACTGCTTAGTCAAGAACTCCCTGGACGCACGCCACTGTGACGGTCCATGGTGATAGTCACAGGCGTGGCGCGACAGCATTGCTTGCCCCTGCTTGCCT
>JASFDH010001209.1:0-16238 GCA_036937195.1 Nidularia pulvinata
GGTGCCGGCCTCGGGGCGGCGGCGGCATATGTGTTGAGGAGCAGAAGAAGTATGTAGATATGGAGAATAAGAATACCTCTTTCTCTCCTTCGGTCTTCAGGCCTTCAGGCCTGAATGGCGGTTTCCCGGGATTATACTGTGAATGCGTGAGACATTAGTGACAGCTAAAGCTAACGATTCAGGCGTGATTCGTGTTTTGATTCAGAAATAATTCACGGCATGATTCAGACACCTAAATCGTTGCTGAATTGTAGGAGAGTTATATCGTCGTCGAATCAAAGATTGACGACAGGCATTCCACTCGTTCATCCCAGGGTTTTATGCTAACCACGATATTTTAGGGTACGTACCGAGAATTTGCCTTGGGATGCATCGTGGATATAGCCAAAAACACTACCAATTGTCGAGGCGATATATATATGTGACCGTGACAGATGCTATTCATATTTCGCCGAGAACACATCTGACAGTGACAAACGGAATGCACGTTTGATGCATGCCAGAAGCCTTAATATGAGAGTATGCCCCGTATATTCATCTTCCACAACATTCTCTTAACAAGAGCGGTACTCACATACTCGCAATGTTAACTTCAGAATTGAATAGGACTGTAAGGACAAGACAGATATTTGGATTCTGCTTTCTGGTGATCTAACTCTCTCTGTTGCAGTCTGCTGATAGTTTCATGAACGCAAATAATATGGAAGATGGCAAGGCAAGGCAACTCGACAGGTCGAAGGGCCAGGATCATACTATGATGAAAGGAGACGAGAAGCAAAATGAGGTCTCCACATTACTACTTATATTTGTAATTTCTCGACTAATGCCGTTGCAGCCAAACCATGTGAGGAAAAACTCGGACAACCATGATGCAGGTGTAAAAAAGTTGATTACATCTGTCGAGAACACCACTCACCATTTAGGGAGAAATGTGCAGAAAATGCTGATATTTGGAAGCCTTATCAAGAAAAGGCTTCTGTTGCCGATGAGCAACTGAAAAGGGTCCTCGATAGTGATCTGGACTCTCTTCTAATTTTTGTATGTTCTTCTCCTATATTTTACAACCAGCTCATAACATCTGTCTTTTCTACAATATAGGCTAGTTTATACTCTGCTGTTCTGTCACATTTCTCATAGAGACATGCAAAGGGCTCCAGGAAGATCTTCAGGCAACCACAAATGCTCTTCTCATGGCTTTGCTTAAATCTCAGAAAGGATCTGATATTCCATTTACTCTCCAACCATTTCAAGCTAGTCTCTCTACTCGTATCATCAATGGTCTATGGTTTTCCAGTCTATCCTTTAGTTTACTGAGTGCTCTGGGTGCCAGTCTGGCAAAGGGTTGGGTTGCAGAATACACTCAAGTGAAGCATGGTGACAAATTAGAGGATGCATTCTGCAGACATCACCAGTTTGTTGGCATACATCACTAGCATTTACAAACTGTTATAAGAAGCCTGCCACTACTTGTCCACATTGCATTCTTCCTCTTTTCAATGGGGCTTGTTATTCTTGTCTTTGATGATGACATGGCTATTGGAGTGGTAATGCTGGTATCAACAGCTATAACAAGCTTATTGTACTTTGGATGTGCTATTTTACCAGTCCTGTCTTTTGATTGGCCATACCAAACACCACTCTCAGCATTTTTCATCCATGCAGCAACAATCCTGTTTAATACTGATCATCAGAAACCAACATCCTCTGAGAGCTTTAAAGCTCAGTTGCTCCTCTGGCTCCATGATGTTTATCTTGGAACTTCTGAAATAGAGGAAATTATCACTGCTATGGCTGGACTACAGCAAGGTGTAGAAGTCCAGAATCCACTCTATCATGATACACTTACAAGCACATTGATGGGCTATCTGTCTGGAATTGACAAGGAGAGGGTAGATGCTGATGTGCTGAAAGCATGTTTATACACAGCATTGCACCTAGTACAGACAGGGCCCTCTCATCCAGAAGATATTGAGCAGCAGAAGATCAATGTTACAGCAGTTAAGCCTTTGCTATAGGTTCAAGGTAAAGTTTGTTGATCAGGGGTTCTGAGGTTCAGTTATAACAGTGGTGAAACCACGTGTTATATTCTTGGAGTCATTCTTTAGACACACTTCCTATTGAGGACAGTTGTCAGGTTGTTAAGTCTCTGTCTAAGAGTAACTTAGGTTTCAAAGAGCCTCTAGACTGGGTCTAAGAGGTTTGAGTTGGTTCTGAGTTTGAGGGGTTGAGCAAAGATGTGAACAAGGCTATATTTGCCTAGGTCAAGCTGAGGAGCAAGACCAGAGTACAAAGTCCTACTTATAGTAATCTACAATGGTCTGTGCACGATGTACTAAGTATAACTATTGATACTGTTGGCTAGTCCAAATATAGCTAGTCATGTGTTAATTGTTCTAAATAAAGAAAAGATATTGCATAGCGGGTTACTTGTATAGGAAATTTGTAACATTACCCCCTTCTTATGATCAAGTTTTCCAAACTCAAATTAATGGTATGGCTCTCCTGTCATATTGGCAATGGTGTCATCAGGAAAGTCATAGTTGTTGTCATCTGGGTACTCCTTAGGATTATTGTTGTGACTAGGACATTTTGAAGGGTAGTGTCCTGGTGCAACCTGTCAGCATACCCTACAAATAAATTTAGGGCAGCTAGACTGATAATGCCCTGATTGATGGCATAGGAAGCAGGTCACTGAGGTCAGTTCAAACACTTTCTTGACATATCTGTTTCCTCAATGATATAGGTTTATTTCTTCTTGTGTCCACCATTCAATGTCAATAGGGGCACTTTGTGTGCCGAGAGATGGTGGGTTTCAAGGGGGGTAGGGGTACAGCAAGCTTTGTCTTTTTTCTTTGTTGTCCATTTTAATATAATCCCATAGTCTACACTGAATTCCAGACTCTAGGGCTTTACCCATGTCTTGTTCTTGGGTTCAGATGAATGCTTTCATTTGACTGATCTGGTCTCATTGGAAGTGTAGGAGGTGAACAAGTGAAACAAGGGCAGAGTTTTTGGAACGAGTGACTTGTCAAACAATGTGAATATCCATTGTGCAGGTGTCAAGCATATTTTGGCATTGTGTGATGAGTGTGGGGGTTATGCCGGATGGGGCAGTGGTGAAGGAGTTGGAAGAAGTTTGGGCATTCTGGGACATGGTTGTTTCTGGGGGGTAGACAATGGTGGTGGTGCTGTTGTCTGAGTGTTACAGCAGTTGGTTCTTCTCCTTATATCCTTTCAGGATTTTGGGAGAGTTCCAAAGATTTGATTCCACAAGCCATTTGTTTGAGGCTGTGGGATAGCCAACCCATTTCACCAGGTATTGCATGCCTCTTCCTCATTTCTGGTGTCCCACAATTGCTTCAACTTCGTATTCTTCTGCTCCATAGATCAGATCAGGGGGTGGTTCCAGGAAGTTCGGTCTGTGTGCTTCGTTTTCCTTGTAAGGTGTAAGAAGTCCTGTGTGGAAAATGGGGTGGATTTGCCATTGTTCTGGAAGCTTCAATTTGTATGTCAAGGGTCCAAGTACTTGGTTGATGACAAATGGTCCTTTGCATTTTGGGGCGAGTTTCCGTGTCTGGTATGGAAGCTTTAAGTTTTTGGCTTCTAACCATACCTTCTGTCCTTTGGCAAAGGGTTCAAAGTTCTTCCAGTTCCGTTGTATCACCATTTGCCAAGCAAGTTCATGCATTGCTGCAGCTTCTTCTCATGCACATTTCAGGGTGTCCATGCATTGTTCCACACTGGGAATGTTGGTCTGATCAGTGATTCCAGAAATAGATTTGGGGTTGTACCCCATCATAAGGAAGAATGGGGTTTGTTTTCTTGCTGAATGTTCCCTGTTGTTGTGAGCAAATTCTGCCATGGGTAATAGGTTCCACTAGGTTTCCTGATTGTTTGAACAGAACATTCGAAGATAGACTTCAACCTCTTAGTTGACTTGTTCAGTTTTGCCATCTGTCTGAGGGTGGTATGCCATGCTCATAACAAGCTTGATCCCAAGGAGTCTTCCAAGTTCTTGGAAGACGTTTGCTGCAAATCAGGGGTCTCTGTCAGAGAGGATTTGCTGTGGGAGTCCAAATTGTTGGTATACATTGTTCAGGATCAGGTTTGCTATTCTGAGTGTATCAATCTTCTTGTTGCAAGGGATTAAAATTACCCCCTTTGTAGATGAGTGGTCAACCATGACCAGTATTGAGTCATCTCTGTTATTCTCAGGTAAGTCCATGACAAGGTCCATGGTTATGTGGGAGAATGGGTATGTCTCTGCTGGTGCTATGATTGGTGTTATTGGGGGTGTTGTGGGGTGTGTTGACCTTCATTTGTTGACAGGTGGCACATCCTTCTATGTATTTCTTGATGAAGGTGTACATTCCTGGCCACCAGTATTCTTGTTTCACCAGTTTGAGGGTTCTGTATTGTCCTGGGTGTCCTGCTGATTGTGAATCATGGTATTGTTTTACTAGGTTCCTTTGGAGTTCTTCATTGTCTGGTACATAGCATTTTTCTCTAAAGAATACAATGCCATCTTCAAGTTTCCAGTTGGAGAGAGCAGATTTGATCAGGGGAATTCCATTTGTTTTTAGGGCCATGATTGCATCTGTCATGAGGTCATCTTTCATGACAGCTTTGGTTATAGCCAAGTGGAGTTCTGTGTCAATTACTTTGACAAAGAGGTGGTTTGGGAGTAAGACCACATCTTTGTTGTCCATGTCTTCATCTGGGCAAAGATCTTCTCATTGTGACAGGGCATCTGACTGTACCATTTTTGATCCTGGTACATGGACCAAATTAAGGTTGAATTCTGATAAGAATAGACTCCATCTTGCTTGGCGTCTATTCAGTTTCTGTGCTGTTCTGAAATAGGTCAGATTCTTGTGATCTGACAAGATTGTTGTTGGGAATGGTGCTCCAAGGAGGTAGTGGTGCCAGGTTTTGAGTGCTCTTATGATTGCTAAGAGTTCTCAGTCATATATCTCATAGTTCCTTTCTGGTGCGGAAAAGGAATGGGAGATGTATCCACATGGGTGCCAGTCACCATTGATATCCTGTTGTTTCAGGACTGCCCCTGTTGCCCATTTGGAAGTGTCTGATTCGATAAGGAATGGTCTATTTGTGTTGGGGATAGACAAGACCAGTTTTTCAAGGAATTTCTGTTTGAGCTTGTCAAACACATCTTGGCACTCAGGGGTCCACTCAAATTTCTTGTCCTTTTTGGTAAGATCATTCAGGGGTCATGCAATGTCTGAGTAGTGTCCGATGAACTTCCTGTAAAAGTTTCCGAATCTGAGAAAGGATCTTACTCCTTTTACTGTGATGGGGTTTTCCAATCTTAGATGCCTGCAAGCTTTGCAGGGTCCATTGCTATGATTCCTGGTCTGATGACAAGACCAAGGAAGTTGATTTCCTGTGTATCAAACTTGCACTTTTCAGGTTTCAAGTACAAGTTGTGTTGCCATAGTCATTCCAAAACACGAATTGTTTGTGTGTTGTGTTCTTCTGCATTTCTGGAGAAAATAAGGATATCGTCCATGTAAATGATGATCCATCCTTTGTTGATCATATCTTTGAAGGCATTGTTCATGAATGCCTGGAAAGTTCCAGGGGAGTTGCATAGTCTGAAGAACATGATGGTGGGTTTGTACAGTCCTTTGTTTGTCTTGAAGGCTGCTTTCCATTTGTCTCCTTCTTTGATCCGAACATTGTTGTAACCATTTCGAAGGTCCATCTTGGAGAATACCATTGCACCTTTCAGTTTATCCACTAAGTCACTTACCAGTGGAAGTGGATAGGTGTTCTTGATTGTGCTGTTGTTTAGGTATTGATAATCCTGGCAGGGTCAAAAAGCTCCTTCTTCTTTCTTTGATATGAAGAAGAATGGGGAAGCCATTGGTGATTTTGATGGTCAAATGTACTTCTTTTGGAGGTTTTCTTTGAGAAATTTGTCCTGGAGTTTCTGTTCAATTGGTGTCAAGGGATAGATCTTGCAATCTCATGGGGCAAACTCCAGTTTCAGGTCAATGGCAACTGGGTTTGGAGTTTTACTCCTCCGATGTGAAGGTTCTGCCATGTATAGCAGGTGATTCTTCCTGTTTTGTTCTGGGTGCTGTTAATGTTGTAGACTGTGATGGGTTTTTATAGGGGTTCTGTTTTTAGATCATTCTGTTCTACAAACTTCTGATCTAAGAAGATTCCCCCTGCTCCTGAGTCAATGAGGGGTTTTGTTCTGACTTTTCTCTCAGTAATTGTAGCATTGATGTTCATGGAATTTTGATTTCTTGTAGCTACAATTACATTTGAGATAGTAATGGAAGGTGAAACTAGTGTCGGTCTAGTCCACCACTTCAAAAACCCTGTTTTTCGATCTCATCATAAGCTTTCTCCTTGTCTTCTTTGGAGAGTTCTCCCATCATGGCCCTGATGTGGGCTACCATGTCCTTGTACCCCTTCTTTTGAGGTTGCATCGTGCTGGTCAAAGCATTCTGGGAATTCCCAGAATACTTGGTGCAGTCATGGGATAGGTGTCCTACTTCTCAGCATCAGAAACATGCTCCCTTCTTCATCAAGTTGGTGCATTGTTCATCTGTGAGTTTACCAATGGAGATTTTGTTGATGTCCATGGCATTCAGGTCATGTTTAGTGACTGGGATTGGGGTTGGGGTGTATCAAGGAATGTGGAAACATTTCCCAGTGTTCTGGTTCTGGGTTCCTCATTGGTTTCTGAGTCTGGCAGCAATCACTGCTCCATGCCTATAGTTGTTGTCATATTGAGCAGCATATTTGTACCAATCTTTAATGGTAGATGGTACAGTGTCTTGGTCATGGATCTTTGTGAGAAGGCTGGGCTTCAGTCCTTCCATGAAATATTCAATGAGGGCAGTGTCCTCATTGAGTCCTGATTTGGTTGCTAAGGTTTTGAATTCTGTGATGAATTCATTGGCTGTTCCAGTCATTCAGAGGTTCTTCAGCTGGAGACGTGCTTCTCCTGCTGTGTCAGAGGCTTTGAAGGCTTCTCTAAAGTCTTTCAGGAAGTCTTTGAATGTGGGGAAGGGTTTTGTGTTTCCTTGTTCATCAGGTATGGCCCATTCTTTGACTTTGAGGTTTTTCCACTTTCCAGTGGATCCTCCTCTCATGTAAGAAAGTATGAAGCATATTTTCTTTTTGTCATTGTCGAATAATTTTTTATTCCCTCTGAGGTATAGTGTGGTGTCGGTGAGGAATTCCTCAGTCTTGGTTCAGTCACCATCAAAGTATGCTGGGGTTCCCAGCTTTACTTCTCTTGTGTTGTCTGTGGTTTTGGTTTGTCTGATTGTGGTATCAGCCATCTCAATTACTGATATCGGTGGGAGGTATGAGGTTCTGGGGAGTTCTGTGGGTTCTGTCAATGTGACTGTTTGGTATTCTGGGGTTTCTTCAGGTCCAAACATAATAGCGCTGGGTGGGGGGGGTGTCATTGTCTGTGGTCAGGGGTTCTGGGGTTTTGTATGCTGAGTGTTCTTCTTCTGAGTCAGAGTTTGGTACTCTGAAGACTCAAGACATGGTGTTGGAGGGTTCTGGTGATGCCTGTCTTGGGTAAGACAGACATTGGGTTTAGCTTGACCTTTTGTTATGGCAGTTAAGCCTTTGCTATAGGTTCAAGGTAAAGTTTGTTGATCAGGGGTTCTGAGGTTCAGTTATAACAGCAGTGAAACCATGTGTTATATTCTTGGAGTTGTTCTTTAGACACACCTCCTATTGAGGACATTTGTCAGGTCACTAAGTCTCTGTCTAAGAGTAACTTAGGTTTCAAAGAGCCTCTAGACTGGGTCTAAGAGGTTTGAGTTGGTTCTGAGTTTGAGGGGTTGAGCAAAGATGTGAACAAGGCTATATTTGCCTAGGTCAAGCTGAGGAGCAAGACCAGAGTACAAAGTTCTACTTATAGTAATCTATGATGGTCTGTGCATGATGTAATAAGTATAACTATTGATACTGTTGGCTAGTCCAAATATAGCTAGTCATGTGTTAATTGTTCTAAATAAAGAAAAGATATTGCATAGCAGGTTACTTGTATAGGAAATTTGTAACAATCAAGACCTATCTGCTTGACCAGATTGATGAATATGGTCCACTTCATAGATATGATCATTTACCTTCTGGAGTCCATGAGCTTTTGATTTGCATCAAAGCTCGAATCTATCTCTTCTACTGTGCTAATGTTGATTATGATGATCCAATGTTCAAGTTTGAAATACCTCTCCTCTTGGTGTCTATTCTACATCCATTCTGTCAACAAATGCTACAACAGGTGTATGAGCTTGGACTTGGATCAAAGAATTGGCTTTACACAATGCTTCATCATACAGAGAAAAAAGATATTTGGAAATTTGTCTGGAGACAGGTACAAAATAGGGCAGGAGGTATGTGGGTTCTATATGGTCTACATACTGCACTGCATAGTAACATGTTTATAGTGCAAAGTATTATGCAGATCACCACACTCTACTGCATTGAACAGCTATCAAATGGATTTAGATCAGGCATCCTTCCAATAACTTTGAAGTATATTGAAGCATTGCAGAAATTTGCTCTCAGATATTGTAAGTAGTGAGGATCTGAATAATATCTCACATAGTATTTCCTAACATAAATGGTGATACAGCATGCATTGGACACATTATCTCCAAAGATATCATAAATCTCATAATTCAAGCATCAGATAGTTCTGACCCTAATGTGTGCAGAGGTGTGTGGGACTGCCTTAAAGCACTATGCACAAATGGTTTGGTCTTGTTATAGTTATATGCTGAAATATTAACTATTTTTTTTACAGAGGACTTCAATGAAACATTCCTATTGAGTGATGACCTTTGGATAATCATTGCAAAGCTTGAAGAAAGGGATCCAGTTGTGTGCAGGAGTGCCCTGGAATGTCTCCAAATACTATGCAAAAGTAGTGTACCCTCTTTGATTAATATCTACTAATCAACTTATCATTGAACAGAGAATACTTGTGTCAAGTTTATTTCAAAAGGCACCCTTAATAATATCATTACAAAACTTATGCACCATGGTGGAGGTGTGAGGCAGTATGCTTTGGAATGTCTTGGGATATTATGCACAAATGGTTTGGTCTTGTTATAGATATATGTTGAAATACTAACCATTTTTTACAGAAGTCTTCCATGAAATATTTATATTAAGTGATGGCTTTGGGATAATCATTGCAAAGCTTGAAGAAAGTGATTCAGATTTGTGGAAGATTGCCTTGGAATTTCTTCAGATACTATGCAAAAGTAGTATATCCTCTTTGATTGACATCTGCTGATTAACTTACCATTTGACAGAGAATACTTGCATCAAGTTCATTTCAAAAGGCACCCTTGATAATATCATTGCAAAACTTATGCACAGTGATGGGGGTGTGAGGCAAAGTGCTTTGGAATGTCTTGAAATATTATGCACAATTGTTGTGAAAATTTCTACTAGTTTCAACTGTGATAATAACTACTTCATAGATGACATTTGTGAAAAGGTTGCTTCAAGCAATGTGCTTGAGAGTGTCATGATAAATATTGTGTATCAAGATGGCAATTTGTGTAAGAGTGCTTTGGGATGCCTGAGAGAGCTATGGAAACAAGGTTTGTGCTTTTTTTACAACATCTAATTGAAATACTGACCACTGAAAAGAGAGCCTTTGCAGTGAATTCATTGCAGGCAATGGCCTTCAAAAACTCTGCACAAAGCTCCATGAGAGTAGCTGGGAGGGACAATACCATGCATTGAAACATCTGGAAGTGCTATGCACAAATGGTTATATCTTTTCTCCTAACATTCATTAAAATGTTGACACTTAATACTTGGATAGAGCATATCTGCAACAAATTTCTTTTAAGCAATGGGCTTGAGAGTGTCATTGCAAAGTTTTCAAATCCAGAGCCTGATGTCATTGAGGCAGTTGCACTATGCCTACATGTACTGTTGCAAAATGGTTTGTTAATTTTACTGGTATTAATGGAGATACTAACATCTATACAAAGCATATTTATGGGAAGTTCATTTCTGATATTGGCTTTGAACAAGCCATTCAACAGCTTGAAAATGAACATATGTGCAACACCATCATATTTTTTCTGGAAAACCTCTGCAAGAATGGTATGCTCTTTTTTAAAAATATAACATGTGTTGTTATATATTCTTACCTTTGCCTGGAGGACATTTGTGGCATATTTATATTGAGTGATGGGCTTTATAAATTGATTGCAAAGCTTGATGGAGATTGGGAGATGTGTAGGAATACTCTAAAATGCCTCACTGTGCTATGCCAGAATGGTTTGCTCTTCTCTTATCATGTGCTGAATATACTAAAATTTGCATAGTGCATATTCTTGGAAAGTTCATTTCTTGTAATGGGCTTGAGAAAGTCTTTTTCACTCTAAAGAACATTTACTATGATTACCTATATTCAGAACATTATATGGAAGAAATTTATTCTGCTAGTGATGAAGTGTGTAATAGTGCTTTTCAGTGTCTGCAGGTGCTATGAGCACATGGTTGGTTTTCCCCACTAACCTCTGCTCAAATACTCACCTTTATACAGCAGATATCCATGGCCAGTTTCTCTCAAATAATGGCCTGATGAAAATCATAGCCCTGTTTGAGAAGCCACAAAATAATCCATGTATGATTGCTATAGAATGCCTGGATATGTCATGTGAAAAAGGTACTGCTATTATAATTTACATTTTCTTTAATAAAGATCTTTCTACAGAAAACATTTGTTGCAAGTGAATTTCAGATAATAGTGTTGAGAATATCATCAAAATGCTTGACAATGAGAAATCCCATATATGCTGCAGTGTTTTTAAGTTTTTCAAGGTACTATGCAAAAAAGGTTTTTTCTTTTCTAATGACATCTGTTGAATTACTGGCTGAATTACAAATCTTTGTATAGAGAGCATTCATGAGAAGTTTATCTCATGTAATGGGCTGGAGAAAGTCACCAGGGGACTTGAGGATCCAAACTTGCATTTGTCTCTACTATATGTGGAGGGTGAATACAGGAGTGCATTTGAATTTTTGAATGCATTGTGCAAAAAAAGGTATGTCTTTATTACTGATATCTTACAAAATATTGATCTTTTCCCCAAAGATGTTCATGGCAAGATGAATTCTGACAATACCATGGGGAATATCATCAGAAAGCTGGATGACAGTAAATCAGAAGTTCATTATGGTGCCTTGGAATGTCCTAAAGTACTGTGCAAATGTGGTATGCTCTCTACTACTGACATCTGCTCAAGTACTACTGACCTCTGCACAGAGGATGTTTGTAGCAGGTTTAGCACAAGCAATTGGCTGGAGAAAGTCATTGCAAAACTCGAGGATCCTGAAAAGCATGTGCACCTCAGTGCTTTCAAATGTCTGAAAGTGCTATGCAAGAAAGGTTTGATATTTCTTACTGGCCTCCACTGAAGTACTCACCAGTTCATAGACAACATACAGAGCAACTTCAATTTGAGTGATATGCTCATGAAAGTAATTCTAAATCTTGAGAACTACCATTCAGAAATGCATTCAAGTGCCTTGGAATACCTCAAAATGCTATGTGACAATGGTTTATTTACAATGTACTCTGCTTGATTTCTAAAGTTCTTATTCATTACCAGGCACCATCACCATTGAATTATTGATTTCTCAGAGCCTTCAAATAATCTTTCAGGCTTTGCAGTCCCCAAAAACTGAAGCATCAGAAGAAAAAGTTGCTACTCTCATTATTACAGAGCTTCTGCAGTCTGACAGTAAGATCCTACCTTTCCCAGTTGTCCAATACCGATAGCATAGTAATTGCTACAGACACAGAGACTTCAGTAGTGCAAAAGATCATTGATTTCACCGTTGAGCTCTTTAAAATGCCCCATGCTTATAAACATGGTCAAACTGTTTTACAAGCCGGTGCCGAAAAAAATAGTTGAGTCATCTGGTATTGCTGACCTAGTGAAAGATTTGTATTCACACGTTGCAACTTCAGAGTCAATGATCAGCGAGTCACAGCTGAGGATCATTCTGCAGCAGATGTTAAATTCTCATATTACAGCTGAATTCAAATCAATAGAGCAGATTGGGTCCTGTTCACGCTCAGACTTTTGTTTGTTTGTGGTGCACACCGAAGCCAAATAAGCCACTGATCAATAGCCAGGAGCTTCGAAACGGCTCTTGTCTTTCACGTCCTCTACTATCCTTCCCTCAGCATGCAATCTCGTTGGAGATCAGTTGGCGAGACATTACAACAATGGTCTCTTTGACAGCTTCTGGCATGTATCATCGATTGCCAATGCACACCATTATTAGACAAGAGGGGGAATGTGACAGTTGGAATATGATAAGATGAGTTCAACATGATTAACAGAAAGTCCACAAGACTCAAATAGGCAATAGTTGACGTTCAGCAGCACAGCAATCCACAAACCAAACAAACTGTCTGAGTGTAGATGGGAGCTGATCTGCTCTATTGATTTGAATTCAGCTGTAGTGATGCTGAGCAGCGTCTTACAGCTGTTGTAGCTTTGCAGATATTGGGCTGGCTCTAAAGCAGAGCAGCAGTTTTCAGTCTTCCTCACCACCCTGATTTGTCTGTATGGACAAAAAATAAAGTAAATAATGACATGAATGTCAGAATTTTTACTTGGATATAGAAATTCCTGTTCTTTTTGTCGAGTTCTTCTTGTACTTTTGAAAAATCTACAGCAGCTGAAATTTACCCATAATTGCGAAAGGTGGGTCGATGATGCTTTTATCCCATCATACTGAATGTTATCGATGCTTACTGAAAGGACGAGAGTTCCGTTCGCGCATCTTACCTATCATCCGGAACGCTTGGGGATATTTCATCCCGGATAATAGCTGCATCCATTCCCGCTGTAGTGCCCTGATACATCGACACCCTTGGGGTGAGCTGCTCAGAGGTGGACGCAGTTTCTCCATCAGCAGCCTTGCTTTGCTTCGAAAGGCTTCTTAGTTTGAACTTTGCTAATGAACGCCGAGAGGTTGATAAAGTCACGACTCAATTCCCAGGACTCAAACCCCAATGCACGGACCTTGTTCGCTCCGCCTGTAGTCGTTCGCTACTGTGTGGAAGGCGCTATATACCAGTGTAATCGATGGTCTACGTTATTATAGAACATAATAACATTTCCATTTATTCTTCACCACCAATTTCAACATCTTTCAAATCTGGTCCTTCGCACAAACCTGATCACCTTCGTCGACAGGCATGGAGTTAGTGCCCGCGATACAGTACCATCAAGTGCACCTCGCCGGAAGACGAGAACGCGGTAAATCTATAGCCTGATATGCGATGGACTTATTAGCAGTAGCCACAGAGGCAGCAACAAAAGGCATGATGCTTGCTCTTTGTCTATGTCCCGCATCGCGGATCTTCGGCATCTGCGACCTCCTTGGGAAAGGAGAGTGAGTTGCCGTTAGCTCAACATTTCCGATGGAGATTATCATCTCATCAATGCAAGTGTTGAAGGCGTTGAAGGCGGGACCTTTGGCCTTTGGAGTCGATAAGGTCACAGACGTGGGTAAAGTGTGATTAGCTTGCGACAGATAGACGGGAGGATGTCATCGAAGCATAAAGAGCCCAACGTGGCGCCGAATATGGTGGATTTAGAGGGCTCGTCGGTAATAAAGATATCGCCCCTGCAAAGAACGTCGAAGTTGAGAAGGTAGGTCTGGGCGATCAGCCAGTGATGACGAAGAGGCAGAAGTGTAGCGTACCTTTCTAGTCGTCCGTCGTTAAATTTCTCCTATGCGCCATGCGCTGTGATCCTTTGAACCCACCCTTCCCGGGGATGGAAGTACGGCGAATAATCTCCTTCCTGAGCAGATGAAACTTGACGACACGACATAGGTAAACGCTAGCGCAAACAAAGCAAAAGCAAAAGCGCACATTTCATGTCCCGCATAACCTGAAATGTACGTCTCTACGCAGCCGCACATTCTCTCCCTTGGTGCCCTCGAGCCCAGATGCTTATTCCTCGCAGTGCGTACCGCCTCCGAGTAGCGTACATCATGCGGACTTCCGTAGCTCAGACTGGGAGTAGTCAGTGAGACTAACCGCGATCGTACAGGCCGTCGTCCGGGTGGCTGGACAGCGGAAGATGCCTATACCAGATTCGAGCATGATGCCGCAAATAGAATTCACGGGGGTACTCCGTGATAGCGCTGGGATTGCATGAAGATCAGCCGGACGATGGCAAAGAAGCTAAAGAAGACGTGCAACGTACCCTTTCGGACATTCAACACCAGATTTCTCTCTTTGTGTCGCCCTCCGTGAGTTCGCTGCACCCTCCCTTCCCGGAGACAGGCAGGCGATGAATCTTGTTCCCAGGCAGATGAACCTGGAGATAGGATACCATAAATGTCAACGAAAAGGAAGGAACACTCGTAGCGCACCTTTCCTATCCCGTATCCCTCAATTCTACTCTGCGTCTCTGCACTTCCGCTCCTTCATTCTTAATGCTCTCGAGTCCTCAGACATTTCGCCCTCGCAGTGCGTACCGCCTCCGAGTGGCATGCACCATAGAGCTACCGCCGCGTCGCATTCCGAATCGACAGTGGAACCATTAGCTGAAGAGGCCATCTTATATACGGCCAGGCAGGGTCCTTGGAGATAGAGTCAAGATAATGCGCTGAAAACCACGAGCGAACACGACGTACCTTGATGTAGAAAGATTTCGGAAATACTCATCGAACAGGCCATCTGATAGGTCGCTTGGCGAGGATGCCTTAGGAAGGGGAGTCAAGGCGGTGTGCTGAAAAGAACGAGTGAACACAACGTACCTTTATGTAGAAATATAACAGAATTATGTATCCAAATCTTTCCTAGTAGTTCCTCCGTGTGCTAGCCGCTCGTACTCTGGATAGAGGAAGCGGGAAAAAGCTCCTGTCGATGAAGAGCCTTCGACTCGAAGATGCTTAGGGCCCAGATGGCGCGGAGGCGAATCGGAGACTTAGTCCTAGAAGACTCTCGCTGAGAAGGATGGCAGTCTGCAGAAGACGAGGGAAAAGAAAGGATCGCTTAGTGCGAGATGTTGAATGGAAGATGAAAGAAGTAAACGTGCCTGGGTTCCTGTATTATGGACGATTACAGCTGCACAGAAATCATCCCGCACGCTCTCAGCTCCTGGTATATTGAAGGTTAGAAGAGCGGCTTTGAGAAAGAGTAAGGCTCAGTGCATAAGAGCCAGTTCGCTGGGGAGGAGTATGCGTCAAGTTGAACATGAATAGCGAGTGGATTGGCTTTGATAGTTACGATCCTCATAAAGGAACAGAGCGTTCATTCAGAAATATGACTGTAGTGATATAGTAGGACCAAGGACTCGCGATCGCGGGAGATGAGGGCGATATTCACGACGGTAGCGGGAGAGTAGATGAGGCCGAGGAGAAGGTCAGGAGGACGATGTCCGGCGATAAATATATGCCCAGGTTATCGCTGATAGCCACCAAACTCATCCGAGTTGCGCTGATGCGCGTCGTGCTCAAAGGTGAGGAGCAGCGACCCCAGTTTGAACGGCGCGTAGACATTCTATTGAGCTCTGGCGAAACAAGCCACTTCTCACGTGTATTCGCCTTCTTCTTCCGCCTTCCGGTCCGTTTGTCGCGCCTCATGATGCAACTCTTCTCGACCCATGCTGACGCTCCGTATATCCTCTACATCTGAGGTTGAAACTACTCATGACAAGGTATACGTACTATCTCGCACTCGCTTTCCTGTCCAATCCAATGCGTGGTTCTTTGGTGGCGACATTGTACAGTAGCTGCCCGTCGCCCTCAATGCAGAAGTCAGCGATCTGATTCACTAGCCCGAAGCGATTCATTTTGCGTACATATGGACGCTCTCGCAAAGCACCCATCCTCCCTTGGCTCTCGAGCATGGACTTCCTCGACACACATCATGCGAAGAGCGCGAGAGGTTCTACGTGGCTGCTGCCACCATGCACAGTTTGAGAGCATGCGGATTCGACGGAGGGACAGTGGGCTCGGGTGGGTTATTGAAACACCCGCAGACTAGGGGAGCCATTGAAGTCCGTGCAATGAGACTGCATTACTTGCGGGATTGGGGATGGATGGGAAGACTTCGCCGGCTCGGGAGGGCAGGCTGGTCGATCACACATGTGTTGAGAGACGTGATTAGGAGGGCGCGAACAGTTTTCCTGGCACAGGAGAGCCGCGTGCTCCCCCAGTATCGAATGCGTTGA
>JASFDH010001210.1:0-16237 GCA_036937195.1 Nidularia pulvinata
TCCGAAAAGAAGCATAGGAAGGCTCACTGCTGTCGCTACCGACCAAAAGATTCACATCAGCACTCCCTTGTTCAGGCCACTCGAACATCTGCCTCCACATTCCTCCTGAATTAACGATAACGCCGGATACATGCTCTGCTGACTCCACCCACCGCCTCAAATCCACATACGGATGGCAACACCACATCTTCGCCTAAGTGGCCTGGGAGCATGCGCCACATTGAAGAAACCCTTGGGCCTGGTTAGAATCGTCTGCACTGTAAGATCAGCACAGATGGTTGCGAATGTTTCTTCCAGAATGGTGATAACGAGCGAGTAATTACGGCATGCGAGAAAGGCGCTAGGTTTCCATCACTACCAAGGAATTCACATCCACGGCCAGGAGCAGGCGTGGCTTGAAGCAGCTTACAACCCAAATGGGATTGGCGCTCAGCAGCAACGGAAGCAACAACGGAATACATACCGCGCAGAAGTCGTAATTAGGTCGCCATAACTACACCGTCCCTCGACCAACCTCGACTAAGCAGAACTTTCACTAAAGTTGATTCGAGTGGAAACCTGCCATAGGTATCGAAGGCAAGGTGAACCCGACGGAGAGAAGAGATATAGGGGTGTGTAGTCATCGGGCTATATAGGCTGTGAATGTCATGATTCGGTACTTGTACGCACACATGGACCCTCAATTTGTTCTTGCTATGTTCATAAGAGCATATTCCAAGAACAAGATCATCCTTCAAAATTAATCCAATGCATCCGAATGAGGTAATATAGTTAGTAAATGGATGAACTTCAGTTTAGAGATAGTCATGTAGCTATTAAAGCGACAGTCTGGAGCAAATTAGCTAGTTGGATTTGAACCAATCACAAATTTATGATCGTCGGACAGTATTCGATAAGCCGGAGGAAGCCGCGATTTGTGAACAGACGCGAGCTGTGTGCCTGCAGTTTCAATGCCTTCAGAGCTCGCACCTGAGGAATTGCAAATACTGTTGAGAATTCCTGTTGCAGCCACGGCTTCTATGATTTCACTCAGTTCAGTCACTGATAATACGCACATTTGATTCTCAACAAAATCCAGACTGAGATGGTCATGAATTTATTTGCATCAATGCTTCAGGATACGAGTAAATTTATGGCCTTAAGTTATATTCCATGATGATAAGGCTACTTTATTTACAGACTTCTGAAATCTTACTGCGAGCCGCTCAGCCATTTTTTTATTTTTATTTTTAACAGCCTGGTACAGTACACCTTCTCATAATGCATATGGTAGTAATGCATATATCTCATGATACATTGAATTTTGGTAACAGCCAAGTTGGTATACAAGTAAAATTGAATCATATTGCATACTGCATAATGCATAGGTTTGGGCAGTAGATGTTGGGTGGCATATGCATTATCAGGATATCTGTTTTGGAAAATGTTAAAATGAAAGTGCGTGCTTCGTAGTCGTTCACAAAGCAGTAGATTTGCGTTCGGCCTTGGTGAGCCCAAGAGGCAAATAGAAGAGCAAGTACATCAAAAGTACATTATCTATATACTATGCGGTGAAACAGATATGGGTAAAGCACGGATAGCTACAAAAATGAAAGAAGTGGACTACCTAATGAAACTTAAAATGGATGCACTGCCACAGCGGGTGCCTGGTGATTTGGCGCGTATCGCGAAACACTCGCACACGGAACTCCCAATATTCCAACAGAAAATTTGGGCAGTATTTGTACCAATAGATTTAAAAATTAGACAAAGAGTTACTGTTAATCGAATGAATAATGAGTATATCAAGAGATAGCTGGAGGATAGCCCAGAATTGCAGTGCGAAATGACTAAATTCATTATTTTGATTACTACTGTGCCCTGATATGAAATGAGTCGCTTAAGAAGCAGTTTGTCGCTGTGAACTCATTACTTATTTCCCAGTTACAAAATGAGGCCCATTACATAGGATATTACATTCCACGTTTATTGATGTAAAGATTGAAATACATGGCCCCAACACCTTCGTGAACATTTTCTTCGCCATATCTTCATTTCATCACCAAGTTCTTGGATATTTGGAACAAAGATACAAGCCATAATTTAATATGCTCACAAAATTTTATAGAATATTGTGCAGCATAAGAGAACAAGAAACGACCAAATATTAAATCCATCGAAATTCAGCACTCTCTTTGTATTCAAGGCCATACTTTCCACCTTCTTCACGTAAATTCCTGAATAAATGAATTTATATTTGATTTCATAATAAGTCATTCAGTGTTTTTATACATAAAGTAATCTCATAATGCTGATCATGTTTTCCGAAAATGCCGATCTGTTCTCCTGTAAAAGATCAAATCCAACGTTGTTCAGCGCCATAGACTATCTGCCAACATTACTCCCTGAAACCTTCCGGACGTGTTCTAATGACCGCGTGTGAAGTGTGAGAAGGCAAAATCTGGTTCTTGTTGGTTCTCGCAACTACTTGTCTTCCATAGCATTGACCAAGCATCGACGAGCCTTATGTACTTTTTTGACTTTCTGTTGACAGGTGTTTCAATTTGCTTGCAATTTGGGCCGCCCATATCAACCACGAGCTTATATGTGTTATAGCATGCCTGCGGCATGTCTCAAACCCTTCCCCTATACGTTCTTGATAACGCCAGACTGCAGTTTTCTTATATATCGTAAGATGGCACGTTGCGGGTTCTGATCCAGGTTTTACGAATTTGACGGCAACATCAGAGTAACCACTTTATACATGCAATGGTTTAAGTACTTTTCAATGGGACGGAAAAGAGCATCGGACTTGGTAATTGAGATGAGCTACTTTGCTTTTGCTATCCATAGAACATCCAACCCACGATGCATCTGATCACCAGCGTTAACGGCGAGGTTGACATCTCCACATCTCTCTGGCTGGAAACCGAAACCTTGTTGTGCGCTGTCTTACGAGTTATTCTGGATTTTGTCGTTAAATATGTAGAGGCAAGGGCCCGTGGCTAGAGTTAGCACCGCAAGAGATTAGCAGCCAGCCGACCATGAAAATGAGGGTGCATTCGATCAGGAGAGCCGTGAGCTCACCAATGAGTTCCAAGGATCAGGGCACGCTTTTAACCTACTCATTACAACGTGTCTCCGTCGACGATTTTCAGCTCATGTTCCTCCCTTAGCTGGTACCGACATCTTGGCTGTAGTTATGAATTTACTTAAATACAGATTTTAATGTCCCCGCCAAAGTCACTTCCATGTCTGTTTTCCAGTTGGTGCGACGATGGTTTTGCTGTAAGGTGTCGAATAAGGAGCCTGCGTCATTCATCTGTGCAATCAGGGAAGCACAATCACTGTTAGAAGATGATATCACGATTATTTCTGTTCCTCGGAAACTTTCGTTGAAACAGCGTTGATCGAGTTACTGCTCGAAGTCTTCATTTCAGACTTCTGAATCGGAAATCGGATGTGAAGCTTCTGAACGCGTTAGTTTTTCATATTCTCTCCGCTGTCGCCATTGCACAATTATACGCAATCTGATACATCATCGCCGTACTCTAGACAATCGTTTCTGCTCCTGCGCCTCGACCGTCGATCGTATATCTTGACAGCAAGACACAGAAGACGCAACTGCGTGCCATTAAGAACTATCTCGACCTCAAGAAACGTGTTCACGGTCAAATTTATGACATTGTCCATCAAGTTCATGTTTTATCCGAGGAGGTAGCCCACATGGATTCGGAGCTCATTCAAGACTGTGATAGCGAAGATTACGAGGTAAGTTGAGCTACAACCTACTTCAATAATATAGTAATGTTTAAGTTTCCCATATCTTTAACCAACAGTCAATTGAAGATCCAGATACGATTGCTCGCTTAGGATTAATTCATTATGCTCGAAAGAAGGATCTCTTACATTCTATCAATGAGTGCTTTCTGAGAGCACAACAGCTGCAAATCGAGATGATCAATTCAGAGAATCACCTGCGACAGCTCGACGATGGAATGCCTGAGGTGTGCTTTTTAGCGTTCGGGTTACGTATCCTTAGTACTCACAATCTGCATTCAGACGTACATAATACGCAAATTTCTGTCCATATTATAGGATTATCTCTCAAGTAGTTCCATACTTACTGACAAAGTGCAGATGTGCGCAGCAGGCGTAGTCAGTATCGATTAGATCTTAAACCGTCCCATTGTAGACATGCAAAACGATGTTTCTTGATACCATGGACTCTTGGCGCCATGGACGACTATTATACCCTTACGAACACAGTTAGTTACAATTAATCCATTCCTTTTTTGAGCCATGTCCATACATATTCTCGGTAGCTACAGAATAATGATGTCTGGAAAAGCATAAGTAATGCGATGAAAGTAGTAGTGGAAAGAAAAAGGATGTGTTGGCGTCTACGTATGCAAATTTGATATAAACGTGAGGCAGGGTGGTATGAGAGGAACCCCGGAACGGAATCGAGATGACAAGTGCAAACGAATGAATGCGGTTAATATCGTGGTGATGTCGAAATGCGTATGTATGACGGGAAGCGTGGCCTTACAGGTCCGTGGTGGCGGTGGAGTGGGGGCGGAGAGCAAGTCCTTGCTAAAGGAAAGGAAAGACTTCGCGAAGGTGTACGATGGGGAAGAATTATAAAGATGAGGTATATGAAAGTGAAGAGAAGGATCTGGGTATAGTGCAGATAAGTAAAACATGTTGGCAGCGTCGCGTATGATAAATAAATGCGAGATGCAGAGCTGTGATATGGATCCGAACAAATGGAATACAAAGCTGAAAAAAGACCATAATGATTGCGAAAAAATAAAATGTATGGTGGGCAGAAAAGAAAATGGGAGGTAGGAGGAGAGAAATGGTGTAAAATAAGTGAAACAGGCCCATCGTAAGGGTCGAATGCTGGAAGACGTGGAAGATCATGAGCTTCTGCTGCGAATAGAGTAGTTCGTATCCTCCCGAACAAGAAAAAAGAGCAGAAGGATAGCACCTAAGGTCAGGTTGCAGAGGAAATGGTCAAAATCAGGAGGCCCTGTTCCAGGACGAGATAACGGAACCCAGCGTCAAGCGAGGGACGGTCAGCACGCTTGACAAACACGAGGAAATCTCGCAGAGATTCTTCCTAGTCTCCCCAGCTAATGGATATATCGCCAGTGTCCCGTAGCTTGAACTCGATAGCGGACGTTGGGGAGATAGACACGGACAGTCGAGAAGCGTCAGGAGGGTTTTCGCCGTCCTATATTGATACGTTGGTCATGAGTCAGATCAACGCGAGAGACTGAAAGACAGACCGTGACTATCGAGTGCGGGATGATAGGTCTTGGGGTTCCTTCCACCACTGTCGTTGCAGGGGAATACGGTTCCCCCCCAGATAGCAGAGGCTCCGGAGCGTTCAAGTCGAGCGCCATAGGCCTGGACCGATATTCTTCCCTTAACGGTGTTGCACGTGTGTTAGCCTGGTTCTCGCTCCGCGCGCTCTCGCCATTCCCTCCTTGCGCAGCAGCCACGTCATGACCCGTTCCCTCTTCCGCCGGCACATCTTCCGGCACCTTCATTCTCGGACGTCCCCTCCTCGTCCCCATCCCCGCCCCTGACCATCTAGATCCTCTAACGAGCCGGACGTTCAGTATCGGATTGCGCGTGTACACCTCCATGGAGTCGGTTTCTGCAGCGTCGCGGGATGCAGCCGAAGAAGAGCGTGTAGCAGGCATTTGCACTGAAGTCAGGGGAGCACCGACATGTGCTTGTATTTGGGTGTGCGTGTGTGGTGTGTTGGAGATTGGGGAGAGTGAGAGTGAGGGCGAGGGGCGGTTCGTGGAGGTGGATGCGGAGCGAGATGAGAGTGAGGGGTCGAGCGTAGCGGAGAGAGACTTGTTATGAAGATTGAAGGGAAGTCGTGCATTTACGTTGACCATTTTACTGTTTGTATTGGGGTGGTTAGCGGACAATGGACGACTCCATTAGGGAGGGATAAGGGAAGAAGTAAACCCAAGCACTGACCCCTCTTTTACACGGACGATGGTGCTCATTCTGTCTTTGAGCTTTTGATGATCCACAACAACTACATTAGGAAGGGAGGAACTATACGCCGCGTTGTAGCAAAGATTGTTAGTTCGGACACTAAAACTGGATGAAAAGAGGAGCGCACGACGAAGGCTCTGTTGATGCTGGAATGAGATGTGACTCCTCATCTACTGTTTCCTAAGTGAAAACGCCTAAGTAAAATGCTTTTATATGTAATAAAACATAAAAATTACAAGTTTTATGGACCTCTTTCTGATCAGACAGCAGGAGAAGGCCAGGCGGAGCACCGACGCCATGAGGGTAAGCGGAAGAAATTCTCCGGGGTTAGGGTTTGGTGACCCATGCCGCACTATGACCCGACCTGTATTTGGCGCGCACGGTAGTGCCAAACAACGTGCATCACGATCGGCCGTCGGCCCAAAGTCTTAAGAAGACTATTTTTAAACTTCTGAATACAGGAATTTAAACTTGTTTGACATATAAGGTTGAACTTCCAGCTCGAATTGACTTCCTTCAATTGGGCCCCTTGACTTCTCCTCGGCATCGTTCCACAGACTTTAAAATAAAATGAGAGTGTGTGTACAGTGACTGTTGGCATTGGCTAGAAATTGAACTGCTCTGGATTAGGAGTTCCGTCCGGTGTAGTCTATGTCAATTTCCGTTCCTAACAATCGAAGAGAGGAAATTTCGGGTTTCACATATTTTGTCTCTCTATCAGCGCAATGAATGTCGCTTTTTTGAGCTTCTCAACATGTGGAAGATCCGATTAATATATCCTAGATTTTAAGAAAGCAATGACGGTGCCAGAGAGACCAGGAAATCCAGGGCAGTGCGGTTAAAAAATCTTTCAATGTTTTTCAGGGCTGGAAAGAGTTGCATACACCGTATGTGGTTGTCGGCGGGAAAATTTTGAGAGGTTATACTAAGTGTTGCGATGCCAGAGGGTGCCCCTGTGCACTAAATAGCTTTTAGGAGGAGTTGAAACTCATTCATAGAATTTGGATCGCCATCGAAAAATTGGACGTTACGCAGGACTGGAATTTTCTGAACAGATCGCAAGTTTTTTCGTGATTGTTGAATGCTAAGAAGGGTGTTGAGACATATAGATTCTACCTGTTCAGGATGTAATCTCAAGTGGATCCGGAGGCTCAGCGCCAATTTCTCCAGGTTCGAACACTGGCTGAGAGCCCTAATTTTTGTGTTCCTGAAACACGGGGCTTTCCCTCGCTCCAGCTGACGTCATGAAAATTCAATGCTTTCAACTACTTCCAGTGAGGATGAGCAATGGTGAGGCTGCCAATCTTCCTCAGCGAAACATGAAGTAGTTTTCTCACTCGCAAGAGGGGTCCAGATGCTTTTCTGACGAAAGCACGTAACTTGACTGATCAGAACTGACCTCAACGGCCATGCATTTTCACTGGAATATTTTTTGCAAGGAGATCGAAGAACCCCGGAGCAATGTTAATTGGCACTTCTATGTTGATATCATACCATTTTATCGTCAAAAGATAGAATGACGTCTAAGTGCCTTTCATTTATTAGTCTTCGATATAGGTAGAAATTTTTAACGTTATTGATTTAACGATGAGCCTGACGGAGATAACCGTGATCGGATCTTGTCTGCAAGGTTGTTTTCCAAGGCCTGTACGTTTTGATGGAAAGAGTAATATGGATGGCAATCCACAGTGCAGGAGTAGCGAAAGCAATGGGTTTCTAAGAGCTGGAAATCCATCCCAAAAGATGCGGAACTTAGGTTCCTCGCATATCTGCATAACTTTCCGGCAGGCAGTGAATAGAAATACTTCTGACGATGATCGACGGGCGGGTGGTATCAATGCCATATGGCCACTTAGATCGAGATGCAGAGCACGGGTAAGATCATCCAGGAAGTCTGATAACTGGGTGATTTAGCATCCATCTCCGAGAGCTTTGCCTGAGGATCGGTGAGCGGGCGCTTGATCTGATCGAATTTAGCATCGAAAGGGATGTAGTTGGCTTCGAGTTTATCAGTGGATGGAGATTCCATAAGAGCACCGACACCTTTATTAGCTCAAGCTTCTAAAGTATGATAGTCGACGAACCTTGAGCAAGAACAGAGATTTAACTCGCTAGTTCCATGAACTGAGAAGCAAAGTGAAAATGAGGCCTGGAACCTGAAGCCAGATTATAGTTATTTGGCAAAACCTTCCAAGAAATCTGTTGACATACATCATCAGAACAGTGTTGGTAGGCGATGTTGGACCGAAGGCCTCATATTCAGCATGTTCAGCGTCACCTCGATTTATGTATTACTTTTACGTAAAAACAAGCATGCACATCATCCAATCGGCCAGTGAAAGCTTCTATCAAAGTCTCTTGTAATGGATGTCAATAATTTTTATCTATGAACAGCTGAGACTTCTAGTTCTTCGCAGATACTCTCTGCAACTCGAATTGATACGGTTGATACCGCTACACGCAATGATATCTCCGCCTCTAAAGCTACCACGAGGAAAGTTCCTGCAGAGCTTTGATTATCCTGCAAATTAAGTACATCCCTAAACATGCAGGACACGATCTCGACAACATCGATGAAATTCCCATCAGGCTATAGAAAGGACGAGAAATGTGACGTAAACTGGTATTTATGCGATGAGAAAAAGTACATGGAGCACGATTCGTTCTCATTGCGTGCATTGATAGAACATGCTGTCCATATATATGTTGCTTTCTCGGTCTCACAAATCATGTACAATAGATTCATGAAAAGATTTAAATGCTAGGTCCTTCGAGTATCGCTCAGTCGATACTGTATCTCTCCCCAAAAACTCCTTCCTCCATGGCTTTGATTTCTGCAAACGGAATCCGATATTAATATTTCTCAAGTTCAAAACACCAGATGAAAACGTACGCAGAGCAGCAAGTTTTGAATAGAACCGGCAGATGGCAAGGTTCCCCATGGCATACCACAGTCCCTTTATACCAAGATCCCTCCAAATACCGTTGATCTCGCCTTCCTTATCGAGGCCCCAGATCGTCTTGCATTTGTCTGCAACCTCGTTTCCGCAGACTCTGCGGATATTCTCACGAGCGTCACCGAGTCTACGCAAGTCATTCATCAGTTCGAGAAAAGAAGCGTCAGATAGCACAGGAAGTGCAAGTAGACTATATACCCAGTCGCAAAGACCACCACATCTGCCGAGAGTTCACTGCCATTATCGAACTTAAGCCCGTTCTCGGTGAAAGTCTCTATTTGACTGTCGTTCTTGAGCTTGATCTTTCCATCTGCAACTAGCTTGCTGCCCCCAGTATCTAGTACGAATGAATAGCAACGAGAGTTAGAGAAAACCAAGGGAGAGCGAACAGACATACCTAGATAGTAACCCCCGGCCTTGCTCCAAGCCAATAGCGCGAATCCGGTGCCGTTATATCCCATATTGGTCCTGAAGCCACGGGCGTGAAGAGCATCGAGAATGTCCCTTTACCAGAAATCTGATTAGAATCATTATATATAAATAATACGAAGAACGGCGTACTTATCCATGTCCGCTATAATTTTCACTCTTCTTTGAGAAATGCCGATCGACATGAAGTTTGGGTATGAGGCGTTCAAACGATCGGCGACGTCCACCGGCGGGGCGCCCTCAGAATAGACACCTGGTGTTTTGATCAAAGAATTAGTAAACAAGATTGGTCACAGAGAGCAAGTAAGAACATGGATATACCTGTCATAAGAATATCCCATCCGTTCTTCGTACCCATGATGTACGTCGAGCTGCGTTGGAACATGGTTACGTCTGGAGATATACGTTACTTTCATCGATGATAAAATGAGGCGAGAAAAGAACTTACCGACACCATTGTTATAATAGTCTACACATATATCATGAGCTACGAGAAAAATGTCAGCGACCAGGGGAAGAAAAAAGTTCAAAGGGCGAGGAAGACGAAAAGTACTAACCTGAAGTACACGCTCCTACAACGACAACTTTCTTCCCCTTGTGATCCTCGGCTCGCTTATGTTCAGTCGAGTGCAGGATCTGCCCTTTGAACACGTCCTGCAACATCACCGCCGCTCTTAAAACTTTGCCATCCTAACAATATATCATGCTAGCTCACCATTCCAGGGTATTTCGGGGTATTAGGTTCTCCACTTCCAAAGCCCGTAGCGAATACCAGATGGTTCACTGTGAATTTCCGCTCCTTACCGTCTGGCCGTTGGATAGTCACATTCCACTTTGAGGTTTTGGAGTCTCGAGTGACGGAGGTAATATTGGAAGACGTCCAAACGTTGAGTTCGAGAGACTCTGCGTATTGTTCAAGCCAATTGGCGAGCTTTCATTGATTATGAGCAGAAGTAGGATAAGAAGGGGAGGGAATTGGGCGCACCTTGAGTGCAGGAGTATAAACTGGCCATGTCGACGGGAATCTAAGTCAAGTCAGAAATTAAAAGGCGAAAAAGAACGAAAGGAACGTACGGGATATAGGGCATATGATCATACCCTGTAAGTAGTCTACTTCAGCCCTACGCTAATGTTGGGGAGAAGAGGAAAAGGGACTTGCAGACAGGGTCATGCAGACACAATGCTTCGTACCGATTCCTCCAGTTATCTCCAATCCTGGGGTTTCTGTCTACGACCAACGCACTGACGTCTAGATACTTTAACCTAGCCGCCAGGTCCAATCCGCTCTGACCAGCGCCGATGATGAGCACCTGCGGAGTGGTGTCCAGAAACTCGACCTCTCTTCTCCTCTGCTCCTGCCAAAGTCCGTGATTAAAGTCATCGTTCCTCAGAGGCCCAACCTTCTCTGGGAAATCTTTGAGGCCCTCCAAGTTCGTATACACAAAGTGCGCCTTCCACTCGCCGCTAGACGTAGGGACGAGACGCGCGATACCCGATGCTGATCCGGTGTCCGTGTCGAAGTCGAACATGAGGTGAACCCATGCAAGGTCGGGGAAGGGCTGCTGCAGACCAAGAAGGTCGTCCTTCAGACGAAAGTTGGTGGGATGTGCAGTGCCCAGACGGTCGACCAGGAATTGCTTAATCGAGGCTTGACCGGAGAACGTGCGGAAGTCCCATGTGAAGGCCAGTGTATCACGCCAGAATGAGTCGGGGACGAAGAGGGCGACGATAGCTGCCGCATCTCCGGACGAAGTGGCGCTGGAGAACGAGGAGAACCACTCTCTTGCGATCTTCTTATCGTCCAAGTCAGGCGCGATGGACGCGTTGAGACGGTCGAGAGTAGGGAGGGGGATGTCTGGGATCTCAACAGCCATGATGGATGATAATCTCAAGGTAATGGGGAATGGTGATAAGCAATCGATAAATCCTCAAGGGGGACTTTGGCACAATGTACCGTGGAGCTTCTTTAAAGTACCGCAATTAGGAGTCGAATGTCAGGTTTGAGGATTTTTGGAACAGCTGACTGAATCATATATCAATCTATGAATGTCTCACCGGCTGATCCTGCGAAAGTACATACCTAATGATCACCGCACCTAGATGCTTCTCTTCCCACTGCTGTCATCCTTTCTGGGTATTGCAAAATACTCTATGCTGAGCGGCGGTCTTGGATGGCAGGAATATAAGTTTCATCCAAAATATGTGGTCGGGGTTATGCCAACTACTTACACGAAGGCTTTGCATCCTGTGGCGAATGAATGCTGCTATTGGAAGGATCCTTGATTTCGGGACAGGCATTCTTAATCAAGTATTTTTCCGCATTATAGATGCATTACCGCACCATTGCATAATACTTTATCACGAGAGCCTACGAAAAAATTTGTGACCGCCACTAAGTCAAATATCGATTCCTTAAGTAGCGGCGGCTGTCAATTCATCAGAAATTCGACGATAACGCATATCATCGAAAGTGTAAGCAATAGCATAGCTGGGACCGTGAAGCATCATATCACCGTGAGGAGGTGAGTGATTAGCCCTCGAACACCTGTGATACACCCACGAATAGCCCAATCACATTCTGAATCACCGTTGAAGTGAAGCATCTCTGTGTGTCAGTGCAGTACCTAACGCCAGAGAACAATAAGACGGCGAAACAGATAATCAAGAGAGATACGTTGGCAGATAAGAATCGCCCTTTGCCTGCTTCACATGAAAACAGTCACTGAATCAAGTCTAAAGCGAATAATCAAAACGTAGACAAAAAAAGCACACTAGCGCCCATTAAGTGCTACTGTGAAAGCTGTCGCAGGAGAGAATATTAATCAGAGATTTCGAAAAGAATGCTAGATATGAAACGCACCCTTAAATGCGAGCTGGGTATCTTCTCATTTGCCCCAGAATGAGTTGAAAACACCAGTGGACGATGAGAATAGGAGAAATAATAAAAATAGAGCGTTCGTGCACGCCATCCCATGCTTATGACCCTGCTGAGTTGGAAGTGGTCGAAAGGATCTGTGTCTAACTGTGACAGGAATTATTGTCACGGAGATATAGAATCCATTGTCAATAATATCCCGCAAACGCGGGCTTCCAATATCTACATCACTACTTTGCGTAGAAGGAATGAATCCGAAAATGCCAAGAAAGAATCGGAATACTGTATACCTAATGGCACCCATGTAACAGCACAATCAGTGATGCCTCCGCAAGTTCCTCGCTCGTCACCTGGAGCGGCGAACACCCCATCATATTAACAATTGGACACGTCACAAAATACCATCGACGTACCGTCGCCGTTGCCGTTCCAAAGGGAATGTTGCCCAGGATCGCGCCCGCTTCCGACTGCCCTCTAGTCGTCCCATGCATTACGCTTCGAAGTCCCAAGCACTCGAGGAAGCCCTGCCTGTCGCACACATCCACCTGGTCGTTCTAACGTCCCACTCTATATAATAGACACTGCCCGCGAGTTACAGATTAGTGTAGCTTTCAGTGGCCGCACAGTTCTGTTTTGGAGTCCTCTTGAGGGCAGTAGGTAGAGATTAGAGCCTGGAGGTAGAAGCTGCGATGACTCGTAAAGCTTCAGTGGGGAGGCTCTATGGCAGCTATAAAAGAGGGCCTTACCTTCGCTATTCGAGGATACAGAGTAGAGGATGCAAGAGCAGGGAGCAAGATATCAACCTGCCGCAACATCAGCCTCCAAATCCGTATCAGATTCACTGTTGGAACCGGCGGTGTCTCCCTCTTATTCGACATCAGGACAACTTGGTTGAAGAGACGTACTGGTAACTCCCTCTCATGCTGACGAACGTGCTTTGTCCGCCATAAAACACTCTTCTGGCCCAGTTTTCGAATAAAATGTCGACAGTGGGGAGTAGCAAGCTCCAACGCAAACTTCGGCCATTGACGGAGGCCGGCACAAAATTCCCATCACATGAGGAAAACCCGACGCGTACTCGACGCGCTTGACATTCAAACCTTTAGTATCCTCATACTAGATCAACACGTAAAAGTTGCATTCCTTTCAAAATAAATACTGGGAACATTTCTGCCACGACTCCGCTTGCATAGCGTTAATGTCGAATTTTGTTTTCTGTCTTCATCAGTTATGGCAAAATAGTTTCTGCGGCTTTCTCAACCTATGCAACCACGTAAACTCGATTAAAAAAATTCGACAACTTGGATATGCGGAAACATGTGCCCGAATTTCAGGAAACCCGCCACTAAAACAAGACGTAGAAACCTCGAAACATTATAAACATATGTAACCTACGGAAATACAACTCTGGCCATATAAGATAAACCATTACATTGAACATCATGCCCATGAATTCGTAGGCAACGATTAGATATATTCATTTTATGCATGTTTTAATTATGTTTAAGGTAGTTTATCGATCAGCTTTTTCGGTTTTCCGGTTTTAGGTTTTCTGGTGTCTAGAAGTTCAGAAACTAGCACGAGCCACTTGAGACCCTAAGATTATTTTTGCCATATTACTGATGTTTTTCCATTGAGAATCACATACATATTGTCAGAATCCATTCCATGAAGATCTTCCACAAAGAATCTTCGATCTGTGTATTTATAAAAAGACCTCTCGCCGTTCAGTTTATGGGTTTATGTTTGACAAGACATCTTCTCGTATCATTACAATCTGCGGTCGTTACTACATAAAAGCGTATCCACTTGCACTTAGCTAACTGGATTATTTGCCCAGGCTTCTTCAGGCTCTAATTGATACTAGAATGGTTGATAACGATGCATCTGTTGTGTTCCCAAGAAACATTAAAGCTCATTTCACAAAAATGACGATAGAACTCATGGTGTACATGTATTACACGTAGAACTCCTTCACCTTTGCAAAATGACTATCAGGCCATATTATCCTACTCGTCTTCACCGAATAGGTAATATCAATCTCCACTTCTCCTGAAGAACTAAGGGATGAGATCTCTAAATCCAAATCCTCGGTCTTGGGATCTATACAGGCAAGGGACACGTTCCTCAGTCGTCCGATATGCATGGAGCACGACATAGATATTCTTGACCTTAAGAATGTGATAATGGTTTCGTATGAAAAACCCGTGGATCCGTGATATTGGAATACTTCCAAAGAAGGTACAAGGCTTAATTTAGTGCCTGAGAGAGTAGACATTAGGCAGAGTAACTCCTCCGATGGAAGCGTCTTGTATATTTCCAATCGTTTGAGGGAAGTAACCAATTGGAGGCACTGTCGAAGGCCATCAAGTACAATGTCCGTGCCAGGGTTTATGCGGAGTGTTTCGATGGTGAAGGGTACCGTAGAGACGGAGAGAATCACAAAAAGGCTCTTGAAGTCATCCTCTTTGCTTCCATCTCGATAATAAGCCACATGCCGCAGTGCTGGCAACCGGAAGTCCCTTAAGCAGCTCGCATGCATCGCTGTCGCTGTGTTCGGAAATGGACAGGCTCTGCAAGGCGTTGAGATACAAGAGATCTGGCTTAGTACTGGATTCCGACGTTGAAGAGATCTGGAGATGTAGAACACACGTCTCCAGGTTAGGACACTGGCTTAACATGAGAATCGCTTGTTTAGCAGAAATCCCTCGTTCTTCCCCGAAAGACGATCCCTGCAGGGAGAGCGCCGTAACCTGCTGCCAACGAACGGGGGCAGCAGACAGGTTCCTGATTCGGTTCAACGAAATGCGCTGCAGTTTTGGTGCTCTGAAGAAACTAATAAGATAGTTTTCGGAAGGCGAAAGAACATGGCTAGCAGAAAAACACAAATTGAAGCGCTCCAACTCGAGCAGACTATCCTCAGAGATCTCTGAGAATATGGAAGCGACTGAAGAAGTTATATCCAACTCTATTTCGCGCCATCTCCTGCAAAGCGGGGCAATGGTATTGATCCATTGGAGGGCGATGTTTCTAGGGATATATGTGCTAATTGAAAACGATATCGAGAGACACAATACACCCGCACGAGATATCCACTCCTGAATAGCAGCTTGTCGAATATTTTCAGTGTTCGGGTCACAGGACCGAACATGAACGTAGATCCTCGTCCATAACGCGGGAGTGGTGATGGCAATATATCTCCAAAAGCTGCAGATAGCGCTTAGACGCAATGGCACAGTGCGTCCGAATACATCCTTAAAAGTATACGGCAGACAGTGAACAAAAATATACCTGATGATATCCGCAGGCAAACGACGGGCGGGAGAGATCAGCTCAGTATGTGCAGTAACTGCGTGGTGAAGTGCATCGCGTTTGGACCTGAGAGTATCGAGGAAGCTAGAGAGGCGTGTTATTTCTGCATTTATCTGCGATAGTTCAGCCCGAGGACGCACTAGGAGACTCGTAATCTCCTGGATTTCGGCAGCGGAAGGAATGTAATTGGTTCCAAGTTTATCGGCAAAGCGAGAGCCATCCATGATTTGCGACATGGATTCCTATAATTGCTACCATTAAAGATAATCTCAGTAATAGGTCCTGGCATCATCAATTTAAAAGGATATTCACACTTTGAAAGGCACTCTTCTCGTTTAAGGGGACTATATTTTTGAGCTTGAAGCTTCGCATGAGCTTTGAGACCTTAGGCTTTAAGCTTGAGACATTTTCTCTGCCATTCTGAGCCTCGATTGCCCACTATAAAGGAGTAAATGAGCTACGTGCTTTATGGTGACTGAAAAGAGCTGGCACGTGCTTTCTGCGAATTTTAGCTCGTGATGAATGATTAGAGGTGGGGTTTACTCACTCATTTATTGGGGTAGACTGCGACCTAGTAATATTAGTGGGGGTGGGCAATGCCACTGATGCGTTTGGCAGTGTGACGTCACGCACCACGTCACAATATCGTCACAAACCATGA
>JASFDH010001211.1:0-16220 GCA_036937195.1 Nidularia pulvinata
CAACACATATCCTGTAGTTTCAAAGATGCATTGAATATCTTGAACTAACATCAGAGACATTGTACTTGTCAAGCATGGAACAGAGAAACTCTGGAGAGTGGCCTACAGCCAATAGAATTCATTCAATAGAACTTGCCAGACATGGCCTGTGAATTTTTTGCAACTCCTTTGTGACACTTTGTGACTTCTAGCCTCACAATTGGTAATAACAATTCTTAACATTGTGGTCCATCCCGTTGGTTGATCATCATAATTCTTTTGAATAATGATCTACATACTTGGGGGATATGAAATCATGTCTTCCATTAAATTTTAAGATGTGTAAATATGCTACAGATGGAGGAATTCATTGCTTCAAACTACTTTTCTGATGGTAACAGTCAAGGGTATCAATGGGAAGCTCCCAGACTTGGTGAGGTATTTTGGGTGGAAGAGAATGGCAAATGCAAGGTTCATTATTGGGTGAGTGGTTTGTAAGCACAAGTCATTGTTAACTTAGATTCATATCAAGTTCTGGACTTTATTCTCTATGCCCAGAAAGTGAGATGCACATCACACTCCACATATTCCTCAAATGTGGAGGTGAATATCACTACTTCAGCAGTCTGTATGCTTTCAAAGATCCAAATGTGAAAACAATGTTTTGCAAAACCAATAAAACCAAGGAGAATAATCATTATTAGCACTTCAAAGGGACAACATTTACCCACTGGGAGAGGAGCCTTACCAAGTTCAGCTTGTGAGGGGCACATGTATAAGTCTTTTCATATATTTCAATGATTATAGTTTCTAACATATAGCATAGAAGAGAAATAGGTCATTTTCTTGGGAGTGTAGTTTTCACTCTCAGAAGACTAGCTCTAGCTAGTCTGTCTAACTTCTGAGATTGGCTCATATCCTCTGACTTAGCATTTGCAGGAGCTGGCAGGCTTGTCACTGCAGACTACTTTGCAAGAAAATGGGGGCAAAATCCCTGTTGCTCTTTCTGTCCTTGCCCTCAGGTTTTTATCTCTCTTCTAGTTTCTATTTTTAGAAAACTTGCTAACCAGTTCTTTGGTGGCTCACTCATGTCTCAGGCATTGCTGTAGTGGAGCTTTTACCATTTTGGTGTCCTTCTGTAAGATCTTGCTTCTTTCTTGGAGCCTAGGGCACACCCAAATTACTATGGTGTGGCCTGTCCACATATCATCACCCCAATGGTACTCTTTTGTATGATCTTCTAGCTATGTTTCCACACTCCACATTATGAGTACATGTTATGCCTTATAGCCATTTCCAAACCAAGGCACCATGGTCTCATGCAGTGAGCATGATCTTATATGCTCGGTGAGTATATGCATCCTTTATTCCCAAACTACTCACGGCTTTTGATTTTCGTTCATGCATTCCATTCCACTTTCTTGATATTTAATACTTTCTTCACCTCCTTCTCGTCAACCTGAAACAACAATAAACAAGTCTTTAACTTCTATTATGATCCTCAAATTCATATGACCATCTCAAAAAAGCTTAAACATTGCACATCCTTTGGATATACTTCACAGGTTTACGACTAAATTGTGGACCTATGTGTATCACTATTTTTACTCTACTGAAATGCAAGCTCACAACATTCTTGGCGTCATTTGTGGTTCAATCACAGCACGTCATCTGCAATCGAAGTAGGAGTGACTTCCTTACCTTAATCTATGGAATGGCAACGCCAATGGTACGTGCTGTGCTGTGAAGAACCCAGATGACCTCACAACTCTCGGATCTAGGTTCTATTAATTCGTCAATTCAGTCGCTCTTTGTGTATTCAACACCTCCAGGACACCAATTAGCTATGACACGTCTCCAGCTGGCAACCCTAATAATAACACTGAATCCTACTATTTCTATGCTACTTAACCAATTTATCTTTCTTGTGACATAATAGGAGGTTCCTCGCCCTTCGAAGTTCACACTGCCTCGCTACCAAATAAGGCGATGCACCGAAGCTGATGCCCTAGCTGTTCTCAGAGTTTATTGTTCCAATGTGTGAATGTGCTCATCATAGGTCACAGGTCATCCAGGCATCACGTGTCTATGGGATTTGGGATAGTGGTCGCATTCATGTGGGTCAGTAAAGATCGTGCATGTATTTGGCAACCACGACTCATCATCGAGGCTGATCCATCTCTCCTCTCACCGTCGAATCTCTATTGATTCGCAAAATCTCTATATCTTTGATGGCATTGGCTCTTTATATGGCTCCTTGACTGAAAATATTAAAATATTTCTCAGAGTCTGGGAACCTGCAGCTGTGGAACTATAACTTGCACATTTCGTGCACTTCTCTTGTCGAGCGGATGTCACAATATTGGCCTCCATATTTGAGATGCCAATCGAGTTCTTGTCCTCTACCTTGGAATTTAATTTTAGGGTCTCTTATCAAGTTCTAGCCAATACAGCCTCTTAAGGATGATCAGCACAATGTGCATTATATTCACAGAGTAATTTCGATCATAGGATTTCCTTTGCGAAAGTCCAATGCCATCTTCTCCCACAAACAGAATGGTTCCCTGGTCCTCATGAACAACGAACATCTTTTTTCGAGAAGAAGATCCCCTAATCAGCCTCCAACCATGCTTTACCACAGGTAACAAAGGAGTTGCGTGTAGGAGTACCCTCAATCCTGGAGTCTTAATTTTGCTGTGTTTATCCATCTCAGAGCATATAAAAGATACCTAGCATCCACAGATTCATCCTCACCCCCAGAATTCAATCATCTGCAGCCAATCCAGCACTTTCTACTTGCTTTTAAAATCGATCATCATCATGGTGTATACCTCTGCTTTCTTTCTTCTCCTCAGCACCATTCTGTCTGCCACCGCTGCCACCACGGGAGCTCAGGACAACAGTTTGGCTCCTGATCGGTACCACATCAGGAACCGCTCCTAGGCCCGCAACAGACTTGTCGGCCTTTCCGAGCGTGAGGATCAAAATTCCACCTTTGGGAAAATCGTCAGTCTCCCTCGTGGAGATAACAAGAGGGCGGACGTTTGTGTTTCTCTTTTATCCCCCCCTGTAATGCCAGTTATTAACACCTTTATTCACAGTTTAGTGGCGAGATGAGCTCCAAAGACCGCTATATTTTGAGGGCCAATGAGAGGGCCACACAAGACATCGGAGATAGCATTTATACCTTTGTCTCTACCGACGAGACCAATGAAAAGGAATGTAGTATCCGTCGAGCTAAAAATAACAATCGTTTCTTCACGTAAATATCTTTTCAAAAATTAATCTCCAAATTTGAAGGTAACAACATATTTAGCATCGAGGGAGACGACAGAATGGGTTGGGTCCTTCCTAATGACATGGACTATAACCAGGTAAGTTTACCAGTGTGATTAAGTTTAATATTTAATAATTATATTGTCATGTTCAGATTGAGTACGAGGAGATGAGCCATGAGCCCCGACAACAAAAAGAAGCAGTTTGAGTTTATGCACCTTTACTATGCTATCCCTGCAACTTTGCTGGCTGTTAATATCGTGATTGAAACTTCTCCCTTTCTGTCTCTTGTGTGGACGAATTTAGCAGACAGTTGATATATAATATGCCCATTTCTGCTACTATCAGCTGGTCCATGATTTTGTCCACAGACTTTCTTTATACCAAGTAAAAACCTTCCATCACTCAAATGTGAATATAAAATATGTGTGCCATGTGCTTTATTGATGTTCCATGGTAACCATGAAAATGGAAAAGGCAGTGGCACAACCGTGCAGTACTGTGCAGGGAAGTGCAGGATATAGGAGATCATAGAGGTGTACCATGCCAGTACCGTGCTGTGCCATGCTACTACCGTTCAGTATCATGCATGGTAGTGAGAGCTGCAGGGATATTACCATGCAACGGGTGATGACAGCATATTTATACAGAAATTAACCATCATAAGAGTAATGATTATGTAGAATTTACTCAGTGGCTATACAGATAGGCAAAATTGTGTACATTGTTAGAGAACAACCTAAAGGAGGCTAAAAATCATACACAATGCTAGAGCACAGTCTAGAGGTGATTTAAAATGGCTACATCACGTATCACACGAAATCTGCATGGTAATTTGTGTATAATGTTAGAGAACAATGTTATTGAGAGTACAAACTATCTTCATCCTTCGAGAATAACCTCAAGTGGCATTCCCCTCCAGATAGCAAGGAAATCATCATTTATTGGCTGTATCAGCAGAGGCACAAGTGATTTATCAGGGGGCCACTGTCGGAGAAATCCGAGAAATCCACCCCACCCAGGTGGTCATGAGAATGTGCCTGGCTTGCCGATTTTGAGTATGGTAATGACATAGTCACACACCTGATATACCCATCAGAAAAACAAGGAAAAATGGGTCTAGGTTTATATAGGTAGATTTATGCTCAGCAGAAAAATAATTGGTATCATATGTATATTTATTGCATATCAATATTTAATGCATTCTCTGACACAGTAGTGTTTGTGAAAATAGCAAGGAGAGTCAGTATTTGAAAAAAGCTCGGAGGTGAAATATTTTGGTTTTATGACAATTGTAAGCAGTCTTGCAATGATTGTAAAGTATTATACTGTCTTATCAAATTCCCCTCCCATACCCGAAAAACATGTATTTTCCCATATTAGTTCAGCTATTAGTAGGCTTGTGTGCACACTTTTTTATACATATTATGGAAACTTTCACTTTCACTTAACAATTCAAGTTAGATTTCTCAATTCTCAATTCAACTTATAATATTCTCTCAAATGACTTAGTTTGCTCACAACTCACAATATCCTAAGTAGGGAGTACAAGGAAGCAAACTGACTTTGCATTTTGGTCAGCCAGCAGGGTAGGGTGATCACAATTCCCACACTATTATTTGTTATTTCTTGTCAATCTTTGGAATACTGAGCAAGCAAGCATGAAATAGCCTTGTAGTCATATCCCATTATGGCAAAGGATTATACAAATGAATGATGTTTACAAAAGGTAATAAGATGGTACAATTCAGACAAAACTAAGGTATTGCTAGATCAAAACCTTGAAATAAAGGCTATATAGAGTTTGCAATGCCTTAAATAAGATAGTAAAACCTTATCAGTAATATCACACTTTTAGGTGGGTTTCAACTATCTCTGGAAATGTCTTGGACATTAAATTTTTGTGATGCCAATGATAATGTGGCACTAGTTCATGCCTACTTGACACTTTCACATTAAACTGGGATGTAGCTGTATAAGATCATGTTCATAGGTTTAAAAAAAAGCATCCTTCTTTCTATTATCACTCCCAATGACAAAGGTATCCCCAGCACTGACAGTGCCAACATCCATAGAAGATGCCCAAAGTGTGGTTCTTGAGACCACAATCAATCCTCACACCAAGAAATACCTCATTGCATGTGATCTCTGCAAGAACATGGTCAGATTACCAAAATCTGCCAACCCCAATGTATTTTTTGAGCACCAGAAATTTTGTGCAATATGTGAAGCAAAGAAGTATGCTGTCAATAAGAGAGCTGCAAGGTAAGAAAGCAAAGCCTTAAAGAAACAATGTAGAATATATGCATTTATCAAGCAAACAGATTGTTGCAGAATAGAGGAATGGTTGTGATAAGATTTTTGTTGTTATCAGTCAACTTGTCACCTATCCATTCTCATGACCACCCAGGCAGGTGGATTTCTCAGATTTCTCCAACAGTGGCCCCCTGTGATTTATCCTTAATATCAACAATGATGGCATCAATTGTCCTATCATTGATCAAATTCCTGGGCCTTAAATATGAATATGTACTTAAATTTGAATTGGATGAGATGTGGGAAGAGGGAGGCTCAGAAAACTGTCAAAATGGCCTCACAATACATGTATATCTCTATTTTAATTCAAATTTAAGACTTAATTATAATCTACATATTTACTGTTCATATCAATATATGTGTGACTGCTTTGTGCTATCTTGAGGCCCACCATGCACTACCATGTAGGTCCAGTGCATCACCATTCACTACAATGCAGGTGCACTGCACTGCCATGTGCTACCATGCATTGCCATGCAGCTACTGTGCATGTGCAATGAGCTACTGTAGAGGTGTCATACACCACCATGCAATGTTTGCATGGCAGGTCACTACATGGAAATGCATGTATTGCAGATGGAATTTCAATGAGAACTGTGATGATCTTTCAGCTTATGGTTTTACTGTATTCCTCTGAGTATTTTCTCTACCTCTTGACATTTTAAAAAAATTACATTTTTGGGCATCATGGTTGTAACTCTTGCATTGTCATCAGTTCCAAGCCTGAATTTTAACAACATAGCACATAGAAGTTCCTCCCAAGAGTGTTTTCACACATATCTCTAGCCATGGCATTCCCCCCTCTACATCCCAAAAAAAGGATCTCTGTACTTGGCTTGAAATAGAGAAACTGGCCAATGAGAAAGATCATGCACCTCTGCTCCTTTTGTTGGCCTTGCCATAGAGTCTGGATACATGTGCCTCCTATGCTCATATACATGCACTAAACTAAGGTGTACATCTCAAACAAGCATATGTTATGGTTAGACCCAATGTTTGTTCCATGATCAGCTGCAAAAAAAGGCTGGATGGTGATTCAAGATTGATAGGGAAACTCAGGGACAGAAAAAGGCTGTTTGTTTCCAGAAAATGGATTTTTGTATGGAACAGCTCTAGGGCTCCCCAAATCCCATAGGGCTTGGGCTTTTTCCAAAAGAGGGCCAGGAAAAAGGCCAGACATGATTCTGCAGGCTAATCATGCATGATTAACCAACTAATAGAGATAGGTTTAAAAAGGCAACCAGAAATTTGCGTGCCAACTTGCGTGCTTGCGCACACTTGCGCACACTTGCGCACAGTGTTATCTGCGCAAGTTGTGCGCAAGTGTACTATAATTTTTAGATGTAGAATCATTAAGACGATATTATCTACTTCTGTAGCTTAAATAACTAAATTTTTATTAACGTCAATGCCTTTGAACAACATCAACATTGAAGATTTAGATCACATGTGACCGCTTCCCCAAATTGGGATTTGCCATTAGCCCTGTTTACCAGCCAGATGTTAGCACTCGGAGCACTGGGGGGTCAATGAGGTGGCTGCTTGAGATTGTTCAGGAAATGTATAGCTCTTTTCTCTGCCCAAATATTTTATTTGATGACTGGAAAAAGCAAGATATTAGACACAATTAAAGGATAAAATACTATTTAACCCAAGTCAAAGTTGAAACACTCCCCAATCTCAGAAGTAACGGAGATTCAAGATTTTTAAGCTATTATTTAATCTCTATCATAGTCCAAGTCATAGCAAAAACTATGTTATATTATGAGCTGCGTAAGGACAGTTCTTTGGAATGCAAGTTGTACACAAGCGCAAGGAAGGCCATGAGTGAGTGCACGCAAGCCGTGCGCAGGCTATGCGCAAGCGCACGCAAGTCATGCGCAGGCAGTGTACAAGTCATGCGCAGGAGGTGCGCAAGTGCACGCAAGCCATGCACAGGCAATGTGCAAGTGCACGCAGGCTGTGCGCAAGCTGCGTAAGTGATATATATTGCACGCAGGCTGTGCGCAAATGCCGCTTAGGCAATGAAAGCAATATGGTCCGTTATAATGTAATAATAGTGCTAAATGTATTATTTCCAAGCATAAATGACTTGTAGCTACGACGAAAGTAAATAAAATTTGAAATATTGGGGAGTTTTGAATGTTCTAAGCGATGAAACAAGGGATGAAGGTTAAGCTAGGCTATGTTCCATAATACTGACACCCAACCTTGGCTTTCTGGGGACGGTATTTAATGTCAGATATTTTCGAGGTGGAACATATTAAGTCCCTTCCATCCACCACAGAGACGCTATACAGCCTCACTGCCGATGGGAATTTCATTCCAGTCCATGTACCAACTTCAATGATGGGTACACGGCAACCCCTTGAATTTGTTCATCCAAGCATACCAAAACTACAGACCCCTGGAGAACGAAAATGGGATGGATGGCCAGACGGCGAATTTCATCAAGATTTTACTCATGAAGAAGCACGGCAAGTCAACAGTCTGCAAATCCACTGGGCTAACAGGGCAAGTGGTGGAAACCGTGCCGGAAATGAGCATGCTCTTCAATGGGATAAAGGAAAGAAATCCATTCGACGATGTCTGGGAGTTCTCGTATGTGATAATGACGATTGCAAAATTGTCATTCGACCGAAAGCCACCTCTCAAGCAATCGATGTGCAGCTCCAACAGTCATGTGTCTGCACTGCTCGTCTTTATCATCAAAATTGCGATGTTTTTGCATACTGCTGGAAATGGTCTGGAGGAATCGACTTCTATAACACTGGTATTCATGCACATCAACATCCTGGAAGAGTTCTCCATCTGCTTCCAGATGAAAAATGCCGTTTTGAAGATCTTGTTAAATCTAATCCAAAGACCGGACCTCTAGGATTGATCGTTGGTGTTCCAGGATTGAATGGGCCAGGAGAATCTGTTGCAGATATCTCTGACATCTATCTTAATGCAGATCGAGTTGGCAAGGATAGGCTGAAGATCACATGCAATACAGATACCGGAGGAGATAGCTTCATTTCGTCATTCGCAAAGTTCATGGATGAGTATCCCGGATTTGTCATTTATTCAACCATTGGAACAGTGACCGTAATCTCAGTCCAAACTCAATTTATGCGGTCAAATCTTGTCAAGGAATCACTTCTCGATGGACCTATCAATGGAATGGTTAATGATGCTGCACATGGATGGTGGGCAGACCGTAATTCCCTGCTCATAGTCAGCTCAACCTACTGTCCGATACTTTTCTGCTGGGTACCCGGAGTCATCTCACATGCCAACGGTGCAAGCACTGAACATTTCAAATATCACTTCCTTGGAGTCTTCCAAAGTGTTGCTCGTGAAGCTGACTCAAGATCAATCCCCATAGAAGGCTATATGTTTGCAGGAGTAAGTACAATCAACTGTCCTTTATTCTATCTTTATAACATAAGCTCTATAGGTAATGGACTTCAGTGAGGCAGAACGCAGGGGGTTTATTATGGGATTTATTGAATTCTGGACACTCCGCCCTGATGACAAGCGTACCTATGAAGAGCTGCATTAATCAGCTGAACTGTTACTCAAGGGTTGTCGAGAACATTTCCATGCTGGTGTCACAAGAATTGGTCATATCAGCGGGGTAATTCTGCCATCCTCAACAGATGCATTCACCTCACGAGCATTGGCGCTCATAGATGCACTTAATTCCGATGAATTCATTCCTAGAGCTGATCTCCTTGTCCGTGATTTTCCCAAGTTAAAATCCTGGATGGAATGGTGGACTCGCCCATCATATGCTTCTATGCTATTTGAATCACAGAGAAAAATGGATATTGAGATATGACAATCATTACCCGATACAAATAATGCTGAAGAGTCTATGCATTGGAAACTTTACAGTGCCTGTGGCAAAAGGCATTCATTCATGGAGGGCTTAAAGGCACTTTATGCCCTTGCAATGTACTATGAACGCCTTTTTAAAGCGACCACAAGTGGGTGTTCTATTTTATATAATCATTCTTAAAGCTAATACTGTCTTTTCAGAGGGTGTACCCATTAGGCATGGTGATCCTGAGCGCTGGAAAGTAGTTGCTATGAATCAGGGATCATATCATCCGAACTGCAGATAAGTGCATTGCATATCCTGCAACAACTTACTTCAGCACATGGTTCATCGACAAACACGAATGTACAGGTTCTCCAGAAACTAATGGACATCATATTGAGGTTGTTCTACCTCGTAGAAACTCAGAATTCCATTTCACCGAACAATTCCATCAGAAATATGTTGGCAGTATCACACAATATTTCCAGGATATTATATCCACTGTTGACAGCGAGCCATCCCCTTCTGCAACTTGCTGGAGAGTCAAGGATGGTGTCCCTCTTTGTTCAGGAAAAAGGAAAGATCGAAAAGATCTGATTATCTCCATCCCCATTATCCTATCCATTGAAATTTCTGGCAAAAAAGCTTGGGACTTTTCGCCCTCACTGTACCCTCATGATGAAATATTGTCGATGGAGAATGGTTTGTCCTATGACCTAGTTGGCTTGGTCCTTCTCTCATGCTCAAGTCATCATTTTATTGCACGATATGCATCAGCAGATTGTAAGACAATCTACACCTATGATGGAATGAAATTCAATGGATTCCCAAAGCAAGAACTCGGAGCAACTTTTTCCACTCATATCTCAGGAGCAAAAATCGAGATTCCGACTGGCTATTCCACATATCAGGCATTCTATCATCTTCGAGGTGGTATAGAAGCACAGAAAATGTTCTTTAACCCACGAACAGATCTATTATCCCAGCTACTCGAATTCAAATTCACAGAGAGGGAAAACAAGGCTCCAGAGGTCGTTTCAACTTCGAAGAAATTGGTCAGACTACCTCACGCACACTGTCAGCAATGGACTACAAAAACCAGCACAATTGAATATATTTCTCGGATATCTGTCAATCAGCACTCAGAGAAAGAACAATCTATTCTAGTTCAAGACTCAAATGTCTTTATTCACCCAGCTTCCACAGCAATATCCCTTCCAGATTCTTTGTTTTCCATTAATTGCCGTTGTGGTATGAATGGAGACGGCAATATCCTCTATCGTCAAGAAGATGGAGAGGCCATTCAATGTGACAGGTGTCTCGATTGGTCGCATATCTCCTGCCAACGAGATGGAAGAGCAAGTAATTTAGCTAAGAATGCGAAATTTCTTGGTGATTTCTGTGATATTGGAAATCTGGATGATGGCTTTCGAAACCTTTGCAAGAAACAAGTACCTGCACGGGTATCCAAATGAAAGTGCATCGCTCTGCCTTCTCTTATTTTAAAATATTTTAACAGATGTTTCTCAGACTATTTGAGTCTCGTGTGATGTCTAATAAGCCTCTCGAACAACGTCTTCGATGTGGAAGAGGAGCATTGGCACGTCATGGTGAATTCTGGTATCCTGTTCGTGTAATTCACCAAATAGATGCCACACATTGGACTGTTAGGTGGTGGAGAGGATGTGATTTCTACGCTTCAGGAATTGTTCCTGATACAACAACTACTGTCAACAAAAATGATATTGTTGACTCACTCTAAGGCTAAAAATTAGGGTATGTTCTGAATTTAATGCTTAAGCTCAGTGCTGATAGTTTTTAGCTTGGAAAATGGATTCATTCATGGGAAGTGCTCACTCCAGAAGACATCCTTGCCGATCCCAAATCAATACCATATAGCAAGAGGATCGACGATGCTCTCAGGCCATCAGAAGAGGTTTTTAAACAGCTATTGAACTCTGCTGAAGATGTGGACAGTAAAAACGTACCAGCAAAGCTATGGCTTGAAAACGGTGACAAGGATATTTTGAAACACACAATTCCTTATGTTGGAAGCCTATCGTTAATGGAAAGGGCGCAAATCGCAAATTGGTTTGAGGAAAATATCAGCATAACTCCAAAGCTTCGACACAGATGGATAACATTGCTTCCAATTGCTCATGCTCACACCATTTTCATCACATTCTTGATCAAGAATGACCCAAAGAATAACGGGTTGAATGACAGGCAAATCATCCAAAAAGCATGGAGGGCACAGCTTAAAGGTACTCCTTTGGTTCTCATGGATATTGATGTGGATCGGGATTGTTTGTTCCAATTGGAAGAAGAGATGTTTGAGAGATCATCACGGGATGGAATCGCTGGACATTGTCAATGGGGTTTGGATGAAGGTGACCATCAAAATTGGAATCCTTATTATGGAATGCCCCAATACTGGAACCATGAAGATCGAATTGAGAGTGATGCCAAACTTGAGGTGAGTTACTAATTAATTTTTAAGGTTGTAAATAAAGATTTACATGTTTATACAGGAAGGACCACATTTTAAGCGGATGAAAAAGGCTCCTGAAGTCATCGACTTATGCACTCCCCCACCCCGCCCACGTCCGAGACCATTGCCAAAGGGAAAGAAGTCGAAGAGATCTAACTAATTTCTTCTCTAAAGTACAAAATCTACATAGTTTAGATTCAGAATACTTATATGGCTGGTAGAAAAACATAATCCTTCATTTTAAACAATATTTATTAATAGTAAAATAGGAATGTGGGATGTATGCGCAAGCTCTGCGCAAGTCAGGCGCAATACCGCATTAATTTGGAATGTGCGCAGATGTGCGCAAGTGCACAGCCACTTTATTCTGCGCAAGTGTGCGCAAGTTTGCGCATGCACGCAACCTGGCACACAAAAAAATCTGGTGCCCGGTTTAAAATCTCCTCTGAAAGGTTAGATAGCGCATCAACATCAACACAGGGAGAAGTGATGAGTGTTTCGTCCTCTGACTCCTCGTCATCGAAGAAAGAAAGCTGCTCCAAGAATAATGCTTTGTTCAAAAGAGGGGCTGCTTGTGGAGCATCTATATTTTGTGGTATATGAAGAGACGAGAAGCTACCGCTTAGCATCAATAGGTTTCCTAGCTGAGGGATGATAGAAGGAGAGCCGTTCGCTTCCTCAAGTGTGTTGGGTCAGTTTCGGGTTCCGTTTCTGCGTCGTTGCCTTCGGGATTGGCTTCATCGTAGTCATTTCCATCACTGGTTTTCCGCTCCGTGGCCATGGTTACTATCATTGTCAGAAACTGGGTCCTTCAACCAGAAAAAGCGAAGTCAGAATAAAAAGCAGCAATGTCATAGGATATCACCGGGACGGACCAGAAACGACACACCCCCAAATGCGGAAGGTCTCCATTAACGACACATCTGACCAAAACGCGACACATTCACCCAATGTGTCGAGCTTCATCCACGGATGTGTGTCCCTGATGAATGTTGGCGCATTGTCGTTGGTAAGCTGAAGTTTTTTGGGTTTCCTGAGTGGTTTGTCAGGTTTGTCCGAGCAAGACGACCCAGTTCATATTTCAGTAGATAAGATAAGATAGGAACTGCTATTGTTCCGATCTAAAGACGGCTCTTGTAATGCAGACATGTAGGATGGATAAAGAATGTTTTATTGACGAGAAATCTACGGGTATATGGGCCCTATACAAAGTACATAATAATCTACATTTCTTACCTATGGTCTGTCTCATGCAAGTCAGCCCAGTCCACCCTGTATATTGTGAATGATTGATTAACGTGGGGTGTGAGCGTTGTGGCCGTGGTCGTGGTGGGAGGGAAATAAGTAATGGCACAGACCCTGATTACACCGATTTGGCAGCTGAACCGATTCGCGCCGTCATCACGTGTTGAGACGCTAACGACCACACCAGTGTGCCGTGAATTGAATTGAATGCTCGACACGGTGTCGAACAATACCTGAGTGTGCCGTTCTTCTCAATCCGGTGTGTGAGTTGTATCTTGTACATCCTCGGATATCACCTTCAATGAATATAACCTCCTTAAACCCATAATCTGCGCCTCCGAGGACATGGCGAAGGGTCCAGGCGGTAGCTTTTTGGGGGCTGATTCGGAGATCAATATACGGCCACTCTACACCGAGCTTTATCGCCCTCTGAGTGATTTCCTGCAACTCTGACTTGTTCATTTTTTTTCTACGTAGGAAAATTAGTGATGTGCCGGATCGTCTCGGCTTGAAAGCCGCGGCTTAGGCCCGGTATTTTAAGGCTTCGGCTTCCCAAAATTGAAGCCTGAGCCGGAGTACAGAGTCGCGGACAACCAAAGTCGACAAAATAAATCTAAATATTTTAAAGACTCCGAAAATGATCGAAATCGACACAGATTGAAAAAAGGAATCTAGCAGTACCATTTTCATCAGATTCTATCTAGCAAATCCTTTAGAACTTGCCATATATGGTTTTAATCCCTGAAAATTTGGCAGAATCGTGAGAATTGATTCAAAAATCAGCGCAATCGACTCTTTTCAGTGAGCGGGTCATGATTCTGAAAATTAAAGAGATTTTCCGAGAAAAAATGCCAAAATCTGATCCAAAATGGCAGGGACCCTTGATCCCATCAGGTCTTGTGATATTTCTCAATATTTTTTTTGCCAGAATTTGTTGGAAGGGTCCTTTTAGGTGAGGAAGTTGGTTGGAAAGGTAATTTACATCAGACAGAGGCTTCATAGACCTCATCCATGGTCAATTTTTGGACTTCTCACCACCTAAAATTTTGTTGATTTGGGCCAAAAATTTGGCAGTTTTTAACAGCTGGTGGGAAATTTTTTGGAGGTATATTTTTTGATGAATTTGGAAAAGCTGGACAAGCTTCTGAAAGAATATTGCCAAAATATTCACTTGAATCTAATATACTGGACTTATTGACTTTGTCTGTCCATGACTGTAGTAGGCTTGGGCTGGCCCAGGCTCAGCATTGGCTCAGGCCACAGCCTGTGTGAAAATGGTCATGTGACTATTAACAGAGCCATTTTTGAAAATACTATCATTGACCACATACATCAGCTGACAAGAACTAAACAATAGCTAGATAAGAACAGTGATGTACTCTAACCTCAGTCACACTGCTGTGAGTGGAATGACTGCATTATCATACCTAGATAAGCACAGTGATGTGCTCTAACTAATAACAATGTAAGTACAATATAAAAAACAAAAGGTAAATAAGGAACACACCCTCAGTCACACTGCTGTGAGTGGAATGACTGAGGGAAGAAAGGAAGCATGATTTGAAATGATAAGAGATGGGATGGAGGCTGTGCATGGTAAATACATGTAAATACATATATACATTATCATCACTGATTCTTGTTATTGGCCAGACCCCATCTTTTGTCCATCAAAGGTTTTGACCAACCAAAGCCCTGGATTCCATCAATTTTGATCAGAGCCCTTCAATTTTGGTGAACAGGAGGAAATATGGGGTCTGGCCAATGTACAGTACTGGACAGCCAAAGTGTGACATACTTTTCTGACAACTTATTTAGAGCTAGGCAAATGTCAGAATCAATAGATAATGTGTTGTAGATGTTAACTACACTTAAACAAATGAAATTCAACACGCTAATTTCCCTTAAATTGATCTTTTAGTCAACCACCCTAAAAAATATGGCCACCACTGAAAAAATTCGCTAAAATCATGGAGATATGTGGAATTGATAGTTTTTGATATTCTAAATATGAATCTGAAAAAGAATTGAGATTATAACTAGCCATCCCTCACAAAAAAATTACCAAATCACAGTGATCTCCCTACCATGACTCATGGAAGACTTCAAATGAGTGCAAAAATTATCAGGATTGCAAAATCAGAACCGAAGCAATGTGCATAGACATCAAGAAAGCCCTACTGATATCCTAGAGACCCTATTAGACTCAGATCAAGGTCTTGATCATCATGCAGATGGTCAGAATTTGCAATTGGGCTCAGATGCACCCCCTTTGCTGCCAAAGGCCTTGAATGTCAATGACCAGCTTTTTTTCTTTCATGCAAGTTTTGGTGTTGAGTGCAGTCAAGAGGCTGAGGAACTTGCTTTTGATGATCTTGAGGACTCAGACTCAGAGTCAGAAAATGATGATCCTGAGTCTAATTCAGAAGAGAACTCACACTGGGAGTTGGACAATGCCACATTTCAGGAACAACTCTATAACTGGGCAAAAGTGAATGGCAATGATCCAAAGGATGAGGACTGGGTGCCTCCATCACTTTGTAGAATGAGAAGAAAGTGTGAATATTAATTTATCCTTTTGAAATGAAATGATACCTACATTTTTTGGTTCACTAGATACTTGTCCAAAAATATATGCAACAGGACCAGACATTATGGCCAAGTCTGATCGAACAATACAGCACTACAAGAAATCAACCAAAAATCAGATGTGGCTCACCTAATTTGGGATCTCTGTTGGCTCAAGTCCTGTATCAACTGCAAGATTGAGTAGACTCTTGACTCCCAAGTCTGAGCCTATGGATGTGCATGTCTGCTAGAGGTAATACAACACTTTATCAATTGATCATGGTGGTTTATGAGCACCTATCAGAAAGGTTTGACAGGAAAGGCAGCAGCATGGGCAGTCTGGAAGCAATCTAAGTATTAGACAGTTTGCAGTGCACACACCATGTGATAATGATGTTGCAGTGATCACACAGAGTGACATTTGCATTGCAGTGCAACATCCTGTATACCATGTTCATACTGATACGCCCCAGGCAGATCTATACCTAAACACTAATGAAATACTAAATATCAGCATTGAAATGTATGGTATTTGGG
>JASFDH010001212.1:0-16210 GCA_036937195.1 Nidularia pulvinata
TACAGAAATTGATGATGCACCTGTGCTACCAAGATTTCTGATGCATGCTTTAGTTTTGGTGTACTATCTAACCTCAACCCCACTTCCATTACTTAAAAATAAACTTTTCCATTCAAATCACCCTATATAGATTGGGAGATATTCTTCCCAATTTCTGGGAACATGTAACAGGATTATGGCTGTGATCTGCTACTGCTAGGACTAGACCATACCTGGCACATCTGGAAGATGGGCAAGATGGCAAAATATTGCATGAGGGATGGCTGATAGAAGTAACATATGGGTATATATATATATATAAGGGAAAGAAGACAACCCTCTGCTAGTTCGCATTTTTGGGTTCTGTGAGGAAAGAAGAATACCTCCAGTCTCATAGAAAATATATTTCCAAGTGTCAGAGAAAGAAAGACTATCTCTGTGAACTTAGAATTATTCTTGAGGAGTGAATTACCATCCACTCCATTATAAAACTGAAAGAGCCACATTATATATCTCTTTTGTATATCTTTAATCTTTTCATTTTAATGTCTGTTCAGACTTACCCCAATTAATTTGCAAATTTGAGAGAGTGCTTTGAGATGAACTTAGTAGGAATATTTCTCAGTTCTAAGCTAACTGCACTTTTTCTCCACTTCACACTATATTTGTGATAAGTCAAGGACTTGTATCATTCCTTGTAACCATAGTATTACTGCTTCCATTTTATTATCACAATTAGCATTACTCATATTTCAGAAGTTAAATTTGTACAATAGTCTTTAATCCAAACATAAACTAAGCTACACCTGGTCTCTCATTCACTTTAGACATTCCAACTTCCTTCCAACTTCCATTATAGTTGACTTTTGTTGACTAGGCTTATCTTACCCTTGATACTAGACTTGGATGCTAGTTGTCATTACCTCTTGGTCAACCTTGATGACTCCTCAACATTGCAATACCCTTGTTCATGCAAAAATTATATTGCCCTGATATTTCCAGCATATTGGTTAAATCATGCCATTGATAAACATTTCTTTTGTTAATGTCTAGAAGTGGATGTTACAATTTGGAATATGGACAGAAATTCAGGCAAAGCAGCTCACTGGGTTGGGAGTGTAAAATGTCTCACTGTTCACAGCTACCTGAATACCATCTGGCACAGAACCTGCCTTTCCATTGGCATTGCTTTCTCTATTTGGGAGGTTGGAGAGCTGAATAGAATGCCAATCACAGTCGGAAACAGAGTTCCCACCCCCTGCTTTCCTGATGATATACTGGAGGGTGTTAAGCCTGTAGGCAAATTTGAACATCAGCTCATTGTATATTCTAAGTAATTTGGGTGACTTGCATTGCTAAAGCACTGTTCATGTATACTGAGATACAGTCAGACAGGAAAATCCCGAGGAGTAAAAATAACAAAACCAACATTTGCTACTCAAAAACAATCCCAGTAAGAAGTAGAATGTGTCAGGATGTGCCAAAAACTGTGGTATCTAGCCTATGCATTTCATTTGAAATGATATGTGATGCATGAGAACCATATTCGTGGCTGCTGCCAGCACTGTGAGCACCCCTCTATTGACAGCATTGACCATTAGGGTATTCAACATGCTGTTCGTGCAGTGCAAAGAAGAGTATATGTAAGTTGCTATGTGAACATTGGACATTTGGGTGAAGTAATTTACAACTTGATGCTGGCTTTATGTTTACTTAGCACAGGGATGAGAGAGATAGTGATAGCAATATCAAATGCAAGTGTAGAGGCACTTTGAAGAGTGGAGGTCATCTGTAAGAATAATTGACTTCATCTGCTACAAACTCTGAATGTGGCATGCTACCTTGGCACCTTTCAACTTTGAGAATGACTTGAATTCAGCACTGAGTAATAAATTAATCACAGGAAGTTATATCTGTCAATGTGCACTTATGTTTTAACTGTCTGAGCTATATGAAGATGGGGTGAATTAGCATAGAGAATTGCATTCCAAGATTTTCTAGACTTGCCAATCCCAGCTCCTGTAGGATAATTTTAGCCACACTTAAGTATGAGGTATGATTTATATGGATGCTTATTGAAAGATATCAAAGATAATGAGACCTAATGGCAAGGCAGACATAAGAAGACCAAAAATTCTGAAGATGTGATGCTTACAATAAGTCCTAGAATGATTTTATTCTTCTTATCAACTATTCACACAAGTTCAAGCTTTGATGAGAAAAAAACTGTTTTCTATAGGCAATAGTCACTCACAGATGTAGATGCAAAACACAAAATAGCTGTGTTCATGATCAGCAAAAAACATACAACCATGATGCAAAATGAGAAAACTCACCTTGCAGTTGGCATCCTCTTTGATGGTATAGACTTCTATGAGCTTGATAAAATGAAGAGCAAGTATTTGTGGACATTTAAGTTTGAACCACTTCCAGCATGGAATCTGGTTGTCCAATCCCTGTGGGTTGACCAGTATACTCTAGTTTGTGGCAATGACAATGGTGACCTCCTAATTTGCAGGAAAGCCAATGATTATTGGTGTTTGGTGGAAATACTTCCAAGAAGCCAAGGCAAGTGCTACTTTTTCCACCAATGAAGAACATGCATAGATAATTTCCATTGATTTGCAGACATTCATGCAATGGTATGTAGTCACCATGTATCTACAACCATGGAATATTACTCACTGTCTGTTAGGATGTGGATGTGATGAAAGACAGTCCATTGGTGATGATGGCCAAAGTATTGCATGATTGCAAGAAGACCACATTCATTGTCACAAACCTGGAAATGCCAAGACATCTACCTATGCTTGGGAAGGATATTGTGAAGGATAGCATGAAAGGAGAGGTACAAGCAGATGTATCAGTTCCAAAGCATGATTCCTATCCTTGCTCTGACAACTTGTCCATCTCAGGAATTGGAAATGCCTGAAACTATTGGGTGTTCACACATCAGTAAATATGCTGCATATAGTATCCTTACTGCCATGTTTTACATGACACAAAAATGGTCTTCAGGTGGAAAGCTGCCACCAATTCATCAATTCATGGCTACAGTGACTGCAATCATAGTCCAAACTATAACTATCCCCCCCACCCTCATAATGCCCATGATAGTAACAATCCCAACTGTTGTTACTGTGCCCACCATGGTCACAGTTCTGACCGTGATATCTGTTTCAATGTTGGTGACTAGTATGGTGACAACAACAATGACAAAGACCATAACAGCCAATCTCTTTGGTCCAACAGAGAATGTTGGGGCTATAGGCATGGCAGAGATTGTGGATAAGGACGTACAGAGGTCTGTTGGCCTAGGATGCTCAATTTAGCTATATTCACAGCAAATATGGAGAGCTTCAATTAAATGTTTCATACCAAGTACATAAAATTGATCAAAATTATGCCTTTTCCTACATCGTTTTCAAGCAGCTTGTACTAGTATAGCTAGTTGTTCATCCATGTGAGGGGTATTGCTATACCAGCTGGACTGCCATTGATGGCCATGGGACACTAGTACTTACTGCAAATACAGATCCACAATGCATGGTTTTGGTTTAAACTTCACACTTTTCCAGTCTGGACAGAGATAAACAATTCATGCATATATGGTGGTGAATTTGTATCTATTGGCAACTCCCTTGAACATTCTCTTTGTTGGCTATAGTCTGCACCTCAATCTTCTGACCTCTACTTCCATGGAGCACAGAACCACCTACATCTGCAAGTGCAAGTCCCATTGCACTGCAATGAATTCCTGAACTGGAAAATATGAAGGAGATGGCCAGGAATTGTCTTGCTCCACATGCAATTGCCATTCACAGGACAATAGGCATTGATTTCAAACATATCATGTGATTTCCAAAAGAAGATCTACTGCTTCTAATGTCCATGCACAGCCAGCTATTATGCAGCTGCAGACCAGTATTATTGCAGATGAAGTTCAGTGGCTGTCACAACTTCTGCTCACTTCACCACTGCTACTGTTAGTATAGGTCAAAAATCCATGGTTATATACAGAATTTGTGTGGCCTACAGAGACCGAGATGTCTGTTTCAAATATTGGAGTTCACCATCTTCTTGTATATTGCCATTCAAACCAGCCCCTGTTATGGATTGAGACTTGTCTGTGTAGATTGCTCACTCTTGTGCAAACACTCCCATGCAATGATGAGATAGACAGGATTCTGATTCATATATGGGATGCATTGATTTGCATACAACAAGAGAAGGAACTGCAGTGGATGCTGCAGCAGATAGAAAAAACCAATTGCATCCTTGTTAATACAGGTTTTTGTTTTTATCTCCTTTTGAAGACTTTTCCAGCTGATAGGAATCCATAATATAACTTTTATCACTGTGGTCCATACAATCCTATTGTTAGTGCTAGTATGCTTATTTCATTGGTATTAGAAAAGCTATACTTCACACTATGGAGAGTGCTTCAGGTGCACCTTGCTGGAATTTATGACATCCTTCAAATAAGCAGAGCACTGCAAGGAACCCTGGAGATAATCCCCAAGGATTCTTGGGTAGCTTCTTCTTGCTTCAATCTTGAGCCTGTGGTCAGGCAATTTATTTCCTGTCCATCTTGCCATTGCCTTCATTCAAATGCTGCTGCTCATGGAGCTGAAGATAACTCTTCAGTGTCTCTGTCAAGTTGCACACACAAAATGACTCCTCAAAGTTCTGAATGTAATACTCAGCTTTGGAAGAACTGTCATCTCGGTGGGGGCCAAAACAAGCAGGTGCCATGTTTAATATATCTGCATCATGACTTGAAGTCTTGGGTGGGGCAGATGCTGTCTTGAAGAGGCATGGAAGAAGCTCTGGACAATCAACCTCATGGTACACCTGCTGATCCAGATGCTCCTGTGGATGACATCTGGCAATCTTCAGTGTTTCTGCAGCTGAGAGATGCAAATAATCAACCATTCTTTCCTGGCCCTCCTGAGGAAAGAAGGTTAGTGTTGGTGTAACAGTCAACAGCTTTGACACATTTGGTATGAAGACTGCCAAGCAGTCTGCTTCCTCTACAGGGATATGGCCTGCTCAAGATATTATATTTGATGCATGTGGGGTGTGATGGTCTGCCCTTCTTTACCTCCTTGATTGGAATCCAATATTGTATACAGTGGTTGAATCCATGCATGTGCTGGACTTGAACCTGTTGCAGCAGCATTTTCATGAATTATTTCAGATTGACATGGACATGAATAGTGGAGATGGTGCAGTGGCTCCACCTGCCAGCATGAAAGAGAAACACATCACATCTGACAGTAGCATGAAGATGTTGCAGAGGTGTATTTGGGCAATACATGAAAACAAGCCAGAACTAATGCATATTCTCTTGACTTACCATTGAAAAGTGCTTTATACTTTTTGCATAGACAACAATATTGTTGCAGAAGGCCATTCTTTAGTCATAGGTACTTGGTGGGTCCTGGCTTCCAGCAATACTAGATGGGTAAGAGTGTATATGCCCATTGCTCTGATAATTTGCTTATTGCCAACTTTGTAGTGCCAGCAAGTAAATAATCTCCAAGTCCAGTCTTTCTTAGCATCCTCTGGGGAAGGAGATCCAGACATGAATAGAGACCATGCAGCACCTGCAAATGTGCCTCAACTCAACATACCTGAAGACACCTTGAAACTCACTGTACCAGATCATCTAAAACTCTCTGTCATTTTGTGTGTAATCCAGCATCTTATTGATCTTAATGAATCCAGCAGAGAGAAGGGATATTCACAGGGATCAATTGCTGCATTTTGCTACATATGTGGACTTTTGGACATTAACTGTGACCAAATCAACTTCAATGCTAGGACAGCAAAACATGAGGTCTTTGAGACCATTATAAATACAGTAAGTACTATTGAAATTCTTCAAGTAAAGTGTATGTTGATCAGAATATTTATTTTCATATTAGATAGATGGATACATCAAGCAATTTAACAGGTTTTCATCCTTTGTACAGCAAAGGATTGTGGAAAGAAGATCTGGGCAGACACTAACTACATGGAACTCCTGTCATGGATTACAATTGTCCCTCCCAAATGGGGCACCAAAAAAAAAGGGAAGTTGAGTGCAGTCCTATGGCGAACAATATGCACTATCCATATGCCAGTGACTCTCATTCAGTTATGGCATGCTAATTCTGGAAGAAAACAAGCTCACCTGGAACATTTCATGGACAGTGTCACTGCTGTTGTCATGAACTGGTCTTCTCAGGATATAGCCCAGAGGTTTCAGACAGATAGAGTGTGTGAGATCACCAGAGAGAGGTTCTGGAGTCTCTGGGGATATCTCCAGTAAACACATTCAGATGCTACCAGGTATGAGAGTCAAGATGGGCAATGGCTTCAGCTTATGTGCTGCACCTCCCAGAGACCGGAGATCTTGTTGAGCACGTAGTACAATGATGAGAAGGATAATATGAGCAGGGATGATAGAGGATGATTTAGAGGTAGTTAGAGACTTCATAAGGATGTTGAGGACAATATGTGTGTGTGTATATAATTAACAAACTGGAGTACTATGATACATTCAAAGTACTTAAATACTAAAAGATCTTAATAACCAGAATAATATGCAAAGCACTACAATTATACTAGTGCAATGGCATGGAGGCATCTGTGCTCCAGGACTGAGGACTTTAGTAGGCCATACATATACTTAGTGGAAGTGGATTTGGACCCCAGCAAGATTGACGTAGTAATAGTTGTTAAATACTGTAGGGCCATACCAGGTGTGTTTCAATGCTAAGTATGTGTATGATCATAAGGATAACAGTGATAGTAGGTCACATGAAAATCACATGAATCAATAAATTCAAAATATATCTAGCAGATTGATGGGGAAGAGATTGTGACTATATCTGGCATAGTTATTCTTATTTTCTCCAATATCATATCTGGCACATTAATGTAGTTTTCATTTTAAATATAATCTTGATTTCTCGGATGGATATCATGTTGATTTATTTACAATAAATACAGTGAATAAAGATTGAATTTATTATAGAATTTATTCCCCCTGTATCTGGCAGATAGAGGTATGTATACATTTTTTATTTTATCCACTGTTTATTCCCTCTAAATCTGGCAGATTTAGAAGCCAATGTCTGCAGTGACAATAATAAAGTCCTAAGCACTGGGGAGAACAGGCTAGCTAGAACAAAGGATAATGTGGAGCACAGCAGTGCTCAATATAGCACTGGCATCTGGAACCTGGGGAGAACCATGAGGCCTAAACCATAACCAAGAGCAGCTATAGTGCAGTCAAACTGAAGTGATGGTGGAGTTTGTTTGGCTTCAGACATGAGCCCTAAGAATCATACACAATGAATAAGAAACATAGGAGGACATCACACAAAAGTAGAACCAATGGATGATCATAAGCAGATGGAAATAAAATAATATTGAATAGGATACACAGGTCTATACTAAGTCAGTAAGAAACCTACAAGACACAGAGGAACAAAGTGCTATATATGTTTAGTCAGGCTCCAAAGAAGAAAGCAAAATAGAAGAGAAAGGCCCTGGTGAGACACCCTCCCAGAGAATAAATATGAATAAACATGCAAGTGCTAGTAAGCAATGCCCAAAATATGAGCAAACCAAAAACTAGGTCGAGAAATGAGCTAAGAATAGCCTTCAGGAGGAGATAAAAGCTGTCCTTGAGTCATATTAGTGATTTGAGGAGTCTAAGGGAAAGGAAGACCATCCCTTTTGCCTTAATTGGCAAAAAGTGTGATTTCAGGAGAAAGGAAGACCATCTCCTGGGATCCTCACCTAAAGACAGAAGGAAGACCACTGTACTTTGGGGAGTTAAAGAGGGAAAGGAAGACCATCCCTAGTTATATTGTTAGAGAGACCATTTGTATCTGCAAAGGGAAGGAAGACCACTCTTGTAGGTGATATGCCCCAGGTGGATCTACACCTAAACACTAAGGAAATACTAAATATCAGCATCTAAATGTATGGTATTTGGGTGAAGAAATCTAGCTACAGAAAGACAGGGTACATTAATAAAAATCCTAAGTACTATAAAGAATGGGCTAGCTAGAACAAAGGATAATGCAGAGTGTAGCTGTGCTGAGTATAGCACTGGCATTCAGAACCCAGGGGAACTGATACAGCTAAACTGCAACCAAAGACAGCTATAGCGCAGCAGAACCAAGATGACAGTGGTGTTGTTTGGCTGCAGACATGAGCCCTAGCAATAACACACACTGAAATAGAAAGAAACATGGGAGATTGTCACATGAAAGTGAAACTGATGGATGACCATAGAAAGATGGAAATAAAATAATATTGAATAGAGGACACAAGGCTATACTAAGTCAATAAGAAACCTACAAGACACAGAAAGAAGATAAGTAGAGGAGATGCACAAGAGCAAAGTACTATCCATGCTCGACAGGCTCTGAAGAAGAGAGCGAAATAGAAGAGAAAGACTCCAGTGAGACAACTGCCCAGAGTATAAATATGAATAAACATGCAATTGCTAGTAGGCAAGGTCCGAAATACAAGTGAACCGAAAACCAGAACAAGAAATGGGCCAAGAATAGCCCTCCAGTATGAGATAAAAGCCTGAGGATAAGGAAGAACAAGGACAACAGGGATTTTGCCTCTGTTCTCTCACAACACGACATGCAGGGACAAGCCCTTTCGCTCCTGCAATGCTAAGTACTAGCTAGATTTAGTATTTTGAGAGAAAGAACCACCTTATACCCTAATCAAAGAAAATAACAAACTGAATAACATACAACAAAGTCCAGGACTAAGTCCTTGAGTAATATTAGTGATTTGAGAAGTCCAAGGGAAAGGAAGACCATCCCTTTGGACTTAATTGACAAAAAGTGCGATTTCAGGAGAAAGGAAGACCATCTCCTGGGATTCTTGCCTAAGGACAGAAGGAAGACCACTGTACCTTGGGGAGTTAAAGAGGGAAAGGAAGACCATCCCTAGTTACATTTTAGAGAGACCATTTATATTTATAAGGAGATTTATATTGAAAGGAGTCATATCTACACTTAGAATGAAGTGACCTTGCAAACTCTAGAGACAGGAAGACCATCTTGAAGGGTTATAACTAGATAAGTGAAAATAAAGACCATTCACTCTATCTAGCTAGCATAGCATCGACATCATTTTATTTTATCTCGAACATTTTTGTATTGCATTTTCAAATACTATCTCATTTCAGACTTGCCCCCAACAAACTTGAGAGGTAGTGAATAACCTGTAGGGCAGTGAAAACGATTTTATTGGCATATCTACCCTATGGACTACATTCCCTTTTCATAGGTTAAAGAGATTTATATTGAAGGGAGACCTATCTACACTTAGAACAAAGTGACCTTGCAAGCTCTAGAGACAGGAAGACCTTCTCAAAGAGTTATAGCTAGTTAAGTGAAAAGGAAGACCATTCACTGTATCTAGCTAGCATAGTGTCAGACATCATTTTACTTTATCTCAAGCATTTTGTGTCGCATTTTTGAATACAATCTCACTTCAGACTTACCCCCAACAAACTTGAGAGGTAGTGAGCAGTCTGTAGGGCAGTGAAACAATTTTATTGTCACTCTACACTACAGATCCCATTCCCTTTTCAAATAGACTTGGGATCACCTGAGGATGAGCAGGACAATATCATGCAATACATGTATACTAATAGAATACAGGGCTGCAAAGATCATCAGATTCATGACAAGCAGGTGAGTTCTTGCTCTACCATTCCAAATCTGAATTGCTAACAAGACTAAATTCATTAGCAGATAGCAGCTATTGAGGGATGGTTGGATGATATGACTGATGTCATTGAGGTGGGCTTTTATCGGATGTCCCACAACATTGCAAGTTTGCTGGGACAGCAAGGAGCTCAGATCTATCAGCTGATGGAGGCCATTGAGAATAAGCTCAGTGTTCTCCATGGCTCCATTGAAGGAGGTTATGATCACATATCCTGCAATATCATGGATCAGCAAACACAGCAAGGAGCTATGTTGCAGCCAACTGCATATGTACAACTCAGTCCTAGGACAAGAAATGCTCCAAGATGCAGGCTCAGCCCTGTTTGGCACACTGCTCTTCAAAAAGACCTAGTAGTGAGTGGCTGTTGACATGGTCATTCTCATAATTTATTATAATCTCTTAGAAAACTGTTTGACAACACATTTTCTATCTAATGGACCCAGAAAGGGATATTACCAATCTGCAACCATATGTAGTCAGTGTTTGGGATGCTATGGCATATAGTGAAATTTGACATGCTTATGGTGGAGAGCTAATCAGCCCTCCCTGTTGCACAGTATAAAATTTCCAGATTGATCTCCACAATACCCCACACAGCTCATGGAGTTGTTCAGCTGCATCTGTCTTCCTACAAAATTTTATTTCATTTCACAGAATGAATCCTGGCAATCCCAGAGTGATTGAAAATATTATCCATTGTTTTCATATCTGAGTTAAAACACTCTGCCAGGAATTCAAGAAACAGCAACAGTTGCCTGAGATGCAAAAGGAAATGCTAGCAAGGAAAGTCACTTTCAAAGGAAAGAAACAGTACATTTATCTGCTTTCTGAATAGCTACTACATAATATTAACATATTTTCTTAGTCTTTCCAGTGACAACATGATGCAGCTCTGCAGGATCCTGCTCTGGTGAGCTGCATGCAAATGTTAGAATGTCTAGGAGTACAAGGCATGTCCAGCAATGGATCAGACACTGATACACTTCATAGTAATCCTCTGGCACACACTTGCTCACCTTGGTATCTTATATTATTGCCACTCTGGGGAGCATGCAAGATCCAGGTTTGGCTCCAGCTCTTGGATATTATGCATATAGCACACCAGAGAATGGAACAAGATGGCAGAGGTGCCTATCCCAGGCTGTGAATTCATGATGACAGGGATCCAAAATATAGTGACAGCAACAAGTTTGTCCTAGGACTCCCAATTACCACTTACAATCAAGATTGGCTCAGTATGCAGCAGGACATCAACCTTTATGTATGCCCTGCAAGAGATGAGACATATGTATTTACCCATAGCCATGATATATGGAGGTATGTTACATATAACCTTTTGTTCATTAATGTCTGTAATTTTACTTATTCCTCAGTCAATGCATAGCACTACAGCAATCTCAAATTAATAAGCATAACGAGGAGGGTGGAGTAAGGCCTTGAGAAAGAGTTGGAGGATGTAGTGGTGGCAGGGCTTATTTAAAACCCAATATTGGATATGGTTTTCAGTCAAGTGTAGGGCATGGCTAGTGCTAGTGCTAAGTGCAGAAAGTGGCACAGCAGGGAAGTGTATGGGCAGACAGCAGTGAGCAAGATGAGGTGTGTGGAAGTGGAAAATGCACAGAAGATAACATGTGCAGGAAAAGCTCTAGATGTAGTACTTAGATAGAGTTGGATTTTTCTTCATATTCTTACATTGCCTCATGCTCTTACCACCTTCTAGTTCTCATACCACCACCTTCCTCTCTGTATCTTACTGGCTACACTCTTTAGATCTCATTTTCATTCTCTTACCCATTTTGTACTCCAAGATGTCCCATAGTCACCAGCAACTTCTCTATGCCATTTTCATCTAGCCTAACATCTCTGTGCTGCTACAGTAGTACTAGCCCTGTTGAAGATGAACATGGAACCCATGGAACATTGCATGAAGATGTAGGCTCCTTGGCTCCATTGATGCTTTATCAGGGTAGATCAGCCCAGAGCATTTTGCAGTGCTCAGGATGGTCACAGTAGGTTGGATGTAGTCTATGGCATAGCATGCAGGTAGGTATATCTATGCTATGTGGTCACATGCCTACCCAGATACACTGCCATAGGTACCCACCCACAACATGGCAATGTTCTTGTTGCCTTAAACAATGTCTAAACTATCAAGCAACCTAAACCTGCTACTAGCTGAAGCAACTCTGAATGTATTTGCTATGCTCCTCCATGTACCCACCCACAACAAGGTGACATCTGCATCGCTGAACCTATCTTCAGATCCAGCCAAGAGCTTGCAATGCAAGGTTCAGATGTGAAAGACAGGGATCTGAACCCTAGTCTGGAGATGCTGGGATTCCCTTTCAAGATCTGAATTGTTGAAGAAGGAATCATGGATAGGAATGTATATTGGTGGATGGCTGGTGGGGTTGGAATAGGGATAGGATGTGGCAGTTTACATGGTAGCTGTTTTGAGTTGTATCTTATCATTGATTCTGTCTCTGTAATGTACCCAATTGCTGTTGTGAACCTGAAGAAAGTATTGAAATATTACAAGGGGGTAGAGCCATGGTTGGAACAAGATAGGTAGTTGCTGGTAGCATGTCAGCCCATGATAATGATTGAATCAATGATACTAGCAGGTCTGTGAGTACAGCTTTGAGCAGTTCAGCATGTGCTGTGATGAAGGAATTGCAAACAGCATTGGATATGGTGGGCACAGCTGTGTCATCATCTGCTCAAGTGGCTGCTTTGGTAGTTGAATATCCCTGAAGTATCTGTTTGCACTCCTGCAAATCCCTATCATCCAAGACACCTTCTTCATATTTCCTCTCCAAAACCTCCTTCATCAAATGCTCAATATCCACCTTTTCAAGCACTTGTCCCTCCTCAATTCCAATCCTATAGCCCTCTATTTTGCCTTTCTCAGCTTTCTCTGCTTCAAGTCATTTCAAAACTGGCTGAACATCCTGCTTCACCTGCATGTATCCTTCCTTGAACCTCAACTGCTTTATTGCCTTAAATAGGTCTGTTTCCATCATTTCAACTTTGCTGAATGTTGTATGCAACTTGTGGAATTGAATGCTGGCTTTCAATCACAGATAAAAGCTCACTGTCAAAAGCTGTGAATTGCTCTGATGATTGTGGTGCTGATTTCATGCTGACTTTGCAGGTGTCTTCTGTACCAAGGTGAAGGTTACATGTATAGTGTTTGTGTGGGTGGCAATCAAGTTTCAGGTAGTTTGCAGTATCCTGAAATGGTCCTGAGTGGTGGTCAGAAATTTTTTAGTCTGGGGTTCAGTCAGGCAAATGATTGCAGTGGGAATTACAGGAAGCAAGCAGTTGGTGAGTTTCAGACAACTGGGTTGAATCATGCTCTCATCACCAGATGTATCAGGGTAAAGCAGCCTCAAGCATATTGCAGTCCTCAGGATGGTTGTGGTAGGTTGGATGTGGTCTACAGCATGGCATGGTATGTATGTCTGTGCTATGCAGCCACATGCCTGCCCAGATACAATGCCAAAATGGTTACAAAGACCCAGAGACAGTGAGTGCAATGGCAAGAACAGCCCCAGCTATGTTTAGCATGGGCATATGTTGTGATCTTTACACACTCACTTAGATATGACTCACATGCTATACATAGAACATGACAAGAAATGATATTTGCTGAAAACAAGCATCTTTGACCAATTCAATGTGAAAATCCAATGCATGGGTAGGTTTGCCTTATGATGTTGTGAGATCATGAGTGGATCACAGCTTACTGTGAGAGCAGTCAGTTTAACACTTGTCAATCTTGAGCTTCAACACTTGGTGTGACCCAGAACTCATCCTTTTCAATTCAAGCCATGACTTCACCTCTATTCATGACCATTAAAGTCTATTGCCTCCTTGCTCAGCTGCTGTCAGGCTCCAACATGGATTCAGACTACAATGTAACATGAGTAGAATTCCTCCTTCAAACAAGATATTTAGGTTGTTGGTAATACATCTATGAAGATGTGGTCACCATTTGTCCAATGATCATGCACATGTTACCATGTGGGTCTTCAGTAGTAACAAATATTTCAGAGTGATTCACACATACAACAATCCTCAAAGACTGGGGATTTTGAATGTGCCCATCAAGGTCTCTCCCCCACTAAGTGGATGGACTCAGTGTGGCAGGACTGGGAATCCTGGGTGATCAGGGTCTGTGTGTTTTGCTCAGTAAGTCATTGTTTTTTGTGAGTGAAGATCTCACTCATGTCTTGCAGCAAAGGTAGCATGCTTTGATACATACTTTCTTGTTGATTGGTGGTATGTAAAATTGAGTTATATCATATTCAATGGTGCAGCATTGGGAGCCTCAGGTGGCAAAGGTCTGAAGGTCAGTTGGTAAGTCATTTTTTCTATTAATTAAAGATCAGGCTGATGTTTCAAGTTGAAGGATACAAATGCTTCAATAATTGCTTTCTTGTTGTTCTGTGGTTTGTAACATAGATCACTATTGTACATTATAAAATGGATCTCGTCCTCCTCATCCTTGGGATGTGTCACGAACTGGTCTTTCAGGGGTATAACCCAGAGATTCTGGATAGATAGAGTGCGTGATATTAACAAAGAGAGGTTCTGGAGTCTCCAGGGATATCTCCAGTAAATGCATTCAAGCGCTACCAAAGCAAGAGATCGAGATGGGCAATGGCTTCAGCTTATGTGCTGCACCTCCTTCATTCCTAACACCCAATTTACAGATGACAGTGAGTGGGCTGATTCAAATATCACAGAGGTCAATACTCAACTTCCTGACCGAAAGGTTGGTCAGGAGGGAACTCCAGAGACCAGAGATCTTGTTGAGCGCGTAGTGTGACGATGAGAGAGATGATATGAGTAGGGATGACAAAGGATGGTTCAGAGGTAGTTAGAGACTTTGTTAAAGATGTTGAGGACAAGATGTAGGCGTTGTGAATGTGCAATAGATAAGTAATTAACAAACTGAAGTACTACGATACATTCCAAGTACTTAAATACTAAAAACTCTAGATAACCAGAGTAATACGCAAAACACTACATTTATACTAGTGCAGTGGAGAAGTAAGTGGGTTAAGAAACAGAGAGCATATGACAAGGGCTAAGGAATGCGAATTGAATGTTAACGCAAAGAAACATACTACGAAAAGTATAGTGTGTGTGGCTGAAACGAAGTAAGTACAAAAATGGAAATGGACTGGAGTAAACCTGAGTAAACCTGGAGATGAGCGGGAAGTTGGGAAAGCATCAGGATTGATTGTGAGCAGTCGGGAGGTGGCGCACACTGCGCCGTATAGGGATATGACAGGATGCCTGCTTATGTCTGAGGTTGAACACACCTTTGGCATATGTTGTGTTTGCTCTGCTCAAGGTGGTTTTGTCCAGTGGTGGGTGAGGTTGGGATGGGGCAGGAGAAGAGGAGGCAAGTGCATGTGAACATGTGTGGAACATCTATTGTAGGCTCTACCTTGAAATAATGGCCTTCTATATATTATATTATTCCTGCCAATGTTAATTAACTTTGATAACATCTGGATCTCATTTCAATATTGCTTGAATTTTGTGCTAACTGACTGTATGTAAGCCAAAAGGTCAGAGTGGGATGATCTTATAATCACCAGACATGTTTCAATGCTAAGTATATGTATTGTCATGAATTCGCCTTTTCTTTTGGCGATTATCATTATCTTATCTCTTGGACTTATCACAGGGACATCTAATCTTGGGGATAACACATGGACAATTGCATGGATACCATGAGGCGACTGTGCCCATGAGGACAACACAAGGCACACTTCTTTTTATGATCAATCATTACTTACATGCACAATACACATGTACACAACACATTACTTACATGCACAGGACATGAGTAGTACATGCATAGTACATGAGTTGGGTAGTATTTAGTTACATCGTTTGTATTCAGAACCCCAGTCTTGAGCTGGTCGTATCTCCACTAGCAATACAGTGCTCATTCCTTTCCCCTTGTTCCTCCCTTTCCCCTGAGTGATTCGACAACCTCAGCATTGCACTATTGAGTGTGTTGTTTGTGTGTCTGACATGTATGGCCTGCTGTAGTCCTCAGTCCTGGAGCTCAGACATTTCCACAGTCTGAGTGAGGAGATAATAGTGATTATAGGTCACATGAAAAACACATGATTCAATAAATTCACAATATATCCAGCAGATTGATGGGGAAGACACTGTGATTATATCTGGCAGATTTATTCTTATTTCCTCCAACACCATATCCAGTGTATTGATGTATTTTTTATTTTAAAGATATTCTTGATTTCTCTGATGAATATTATGTGGATTTATTTAAAATAAATATGGCAAATAAAAATTGAATTTATTGTAGAACAATTACAAATATTTTTTTCCCTATATCTGGCAGATACAGTGGCGGCAGATCAAAATGCACGTGATGTCACAACAGCAGCTTTGCAGCTTGACACATCCATTTTGCACCATC
>JASFDH010001213.1:0-16204 GCA_036937195.1 Nidularia pulvinata
GCCGGACTTCTTACCTTCACACTGCATGCCCTCGCGCAGAACCGTGATGCACAGAAGCGTCTCCGTGAAGAAATATCATCGATGCCTGGAGAACCGACATTTGAAGCTCTCTGGTCCCAAGAGACATATCCGTTTTTGGAAGCAGTAATTCGTGAAGGGTGTGTACATCCATCCATCATCATCTCTCGATGTCAAACAAGAAATCTGGACCATGACTCATGGAATATCTACCTAGTTGCCGGCTCTTCTCCATCGCAGGGTACACGGAGAAAGTATGCCAATCAGATGATGTGCTCCCTCTGAAGTTTCCCATACCCTCTGCCGACGGAAAAACGACGATTGATAAGATTCACGTCAAGAAGGGACAGGTTATCCACATACCTTTGATATACGTTGACCAGCTGCCGCAAGTGTGGGGTCCCACCGCGCACGAGTTCCGTCCTGAGAGGTGGATGGAGCCGCGCGATCTCCCACGGCTCGAAGAGAGGACAGATGGATGGTCGAATATGTATGTCTTTAGCGAAGGTCCGAGGATGTGCGTCGGATGGAGATTAGGTGAGATATTTTTTCTGGAGTTCACGTTGTCAGAGCTGTTTTTACGTTGAACTTACAATGTTTTCTATTATTAGCCCTAGCGGAATTGAAAGTGTTCCTGATAACTTTCGTCCGGCACTTCGAATTCCACGATACAGGTGCTCCTATTGTTGCACAATTTTCCTCTACTATGCAGCCGTACGTACTTAGTAAAGAAAGTGAAGGGGTTCAGCTTCCGATTGGTATTACGATTGTTTGAGTATTCGATCCAGGTACCTTGGCTACTTCGGTTCAAGCTTGATTTGTATTTTGATTACAGTCACATCGTCTGTGCATCCCATTATTTTGAGAGCTCTATGTATCATAATGACTGCATAAAACTGTTCTTACATACTATCATTTGCTGCCTTCGGACCCTTCCTTCCTCCTATATATTTCAGCCTGGAAGCACCTTTTGAATGCCGACGGCAGCTGGCACAAACCTTGGACCATGACGCAAGGCCTGTTCCTCTATTTGCTTCCAGTCCGCTTACCAAACATCTACTAGTGGGTCGTGTACCACTTCGCCCATGCCAATCACGGCACCTCCGTTGAGACCCATTGCCAAATTCATTCCATTGATCGGATTGTATCTTCCCTCCGGAACTTCCATACCCTATGGCATAAAGACACTCGTTCATCGGTAAGTTTATTCTTGGCCGCCTAATCCATTCCACTCGCTCATATAAGAGCACTAGCGCACCCTATACCTCACTCTCGTAGACTCTAGACTCGATGATCACTTCAATGTCAACTTTATTGTTTGAAGATCCGAGGCCACAGCGCATTCTTATCATTGGAGGCGGCCCTACGGTCTCTTTGCGCTCAAGAATTTGACTGAACACGGCGAGTGCATGGAGTTGGTGGAAAGAAGAGATGATGTAGGAGGCGTTTGGTGCGTAGCTCGTCCTCCCCACGTCGTTCTAACAACCAACTAACGTTTCATTCGTGCTGGCCTCTATGTTGGTATCAAGATGACCCGAGTCCTTCGTCTCCAGATACCCGCCCACGCTGGCCCTCCCCCGGATATCCTAGACTCATCGACAACATCCCCCAACTACCCGTTCTTAGAGCTTCCATCTCACAAACAGCCCTTCTCCGCCCTCGCTAAAATATGCCCCTACCCCTGCTCCTTCGCCCAGCCACACTTCGCGTCTAGGGCGGTCCGGCTGAACACGGAGGTTGTGCGAGTGGAGGAGCTGTAGGGCGGAAAAAGATGGCTAGTTGTGGTGAGGGATTGGAGCGAAGAAAGGAAGGGGAGAGAGATGGAAGAGACGTGGGATTCGGTGGTGGGCAAGTGTGGTATGATCTCTCGGCTTAACCCGCGACGGAGGGGCTGGAGGAGCTTAGAGAGAAGGGAGTTGCGAGGCATGCGGAGTGGTGGTGCGGTCCGCAGGGACACGAAGGCAAGGCACGTACACATTTCTTAGCCTTACAAAATGAATTTCGAATTAGCGCAAACGCTTGGTATGATAGCACGTCCTAGTCATCAGCAACGCCAACTGTTTGAACGACATCGCTGCGCTGCTCACTTCCATAACCAACATCGTTGTATACCAAAGCATCCGACGTATGACCTTCCCCGGATTTCCTTGCCTTCCCGACGAGCGCATCGCCATGGTCGATCCCGTGGCTAAGTACATCCTCAAATTCACAGCCGCGGGGACAAGTTCGATGCGCACCTCAATGACGAACGGCTCATCGAAGATCTCGACTTCGGCCACCTTGGAACGGGGTACAGGGTGTTCCCGGCCTTTATACGCTTTTCCGATTCCTCTGCACCCCAAACAGAACGGAGGCATATTCCACTCATCCCAGATCGGACGCAGCAGAGCTGCATCCCATTTCTACACTGACACATCTTCTACGCGCACAATCCCATGCTCGCATTTATCGGCACGTTGATGGCCTACACCCTTCTTCCTCATCGCATACGTCCCTAACACGTGGCTCGCCCTCGCCTGGCGGAGCCTCATCCTATACTCTCCCACCGCAGAGGGCCAGCTGGAGTTCAAGCGCACCAGGCTGGCAGCGATGAACAAGTGGCGTGAGGAGATGATGAACCCGTCGTCGTTGATAATGTACAGCGTGCTGGGGGAGAGCGAGCAGGGGTATGCGCAGGACTTGAGAGCGGATGTAATTGTTGTGCACCCAGAGCTGGAAGGGTGATATACTTCCTCATTTAAATTTATCTATCCATGTTGTACTATATTATCGTACCGCCGATTAAATTCTTGCATAAACTCTAATTCACATTGATTTCACTCTGTCCATTCATATCATAACTAATCTACTAACTTCTTTTTGCATTATCTTTGAAGTACTTGTTTCAAGCATTAAAGAATAACTGCTAGTATTTATAGCCCAGACAATCAAAAGAAAGCTTTCAGATTCCTCCCAGGAAGGCACCTTACCGTCGAGGTCAGCCCTACGAGACAACAAACCTGAAGGCAGCTCTATAAAATAGTGAACACCAGTACCCGTTTAATTATCGATAATTATTCTTGATTCCATTATTGAACACAACGACGATAAAGTCAGACAGTGAAGTACGAACAGAGTATCAATTCCAAAATGCGAAGCGTGAAAGTCCATGCGGTAGGGTGCAAACTTAAAGTCCAATGTCAATCCCGAATCCGGAGTCCAGAAAAAGTCCACAAAGTAGACTACAAACATAATACAATCCCGTCCCAATCTTACTCAAAAAAATGTAAGAATGAAATGAGCCCAAAAAATTCCACCCTTGGAGATACGTTGCGAACGAAAATGCAGAAATCCCTACCGGCACCTACACACATTCGCACGCTTTTCCGTCCACGTTTCTCTCCCTCTCCTACCTCCCCCATCTCCCCCTTCACCCCCAACAACTCGTCCACCACTTTATGCCACTGCTGATCCGCTTCATCCACTTCGCCCCTAGGGCAGCACGGAGTTGGTTGTCAAGAAAGAAAGGGGAAGGGATGTGGATGCACACAGGTCCTTCATCGGCATCAACACAACAGACCCATCATCTCCCAGGAAAAATGGGACAGCATATAGCATACCGGGTGCCCATGCTTCCTGAGTACGGCCTGGAATGTGAGCAATGGCAATATGGATGGGGTCTAGTCATGCCATGCAGACGGGAGGGTGATGAGGGCAAATGAACTAGGGGACGGCGTGGTAGCAAGACTCGGACTCGGATCAGCACGGGGCAGAGGCAGAGGGGGAAGAGCAGGGGGTTTTATTGTTTAGCTGGGTGTCTTCGGTGTTGGCGGTAGCTGACTGTGTCTTTGCATGGGGTTTACCCTGCCTGAGTGTCAACAATTCGGCCCATGCACCGTTCTCATGCCTGCATCTGCCCAACGCCGTCCTGTGCCCATTCCACCGCCGCACGTGTCCCCTTACTCAAACACTCTACCCTAGTAATACCACCGTCTGCTGACAATGAGTTTAACCGTCTTCGCCTCTGCAGTCCCATCAACGGCACGGTCTTTTCGCATGGATACCGGAAAAGTGATGAGGTCCATGATGAGCGCGAAGTTGAAGACAAGGGCGGGGCGGTGGCAGCAGGGTGGGTGGGTATATACGAATGGTTGCGTGTTTGCAGGGATGCGATTGGTGGGAACCAGGGGTTCGTTGGAGGTGTGGCCGGAGCTGGAGGTTGCGGCGGACTGTGGCTCCGCTGGTGCACCGCAAAGAACGCTCCGCGTGTCGGTGTTTCCAAGCCCCTGCGTCCCTCCAAGTCCAAGCTCAACAACGTTCTGCACCCTCTCCACTACCTCACGCGCCTCGCCCGACTTCGATATCATCTCTTTACTCACGTTGACCTGCCTGATCGCCGTCTGGCTGATGGTGAAGTCGACTATCGTTGGCTGGGCAGCACCAACCAAGGTGCCACCATTGTTTAGGAGCGCAAGAAACCCGATGAAGCCAGTGGCGAGGACGTCGAGGAAGCCTATGAGGCACATGTGTGCAAAGTAGCGAGAGCGCTGATGGGGTCCGAGTGGAGAGCGAGTTCACCGTACAAGGCACCTAGCGGATATCAGATTAGATATGTAGCACTCCTGTGGTAAGGCATACGTACTATGTTGTGTAGCATAGAATCATCGTGCCAGCCGTTCGCCAAAACGCTGCATGATGGGTTGGTTGAATGGTTCAGTAGCCTACAAGGCACCCCATCCATATACGGTTCACACTGATTATACAGTTGTGGACAAGCAAAGTCAACAAATCCACCATCCATCACCTTCGGGGACAGGGATGGACAGACTCGGACTGTGACCCTTGAGTCCACCGTCAGGTGGCTTGGCATTCATTTCGACCGACGACTCCGCATCAAACACAATGCCAAAATCCTCGCGAACAAGGGAGAGAACATGGTCACAGGGATGCTAATGCTTGCAAATACCGTTCGAGAGCTCAGCCATGAACACCTCCGCTGACTATACATCTCATGCATAGCTCCACAGATCCTATATGCATGCCCTGCATGATGGAAGGGGACAAAGTATCAGCTCCACCCACTGGAGAAAGTCCACCGGAGAGCGCTCCGACTAATCTGTGCTGCCTTTAAAACGATACCGACCACTGCACTAGAGATCGAGGCCTCCATTCCACCGATCAAACTACAGGCTCAGCTCCACATCAAAAGGTGTGCCTACAAATAAACAAACTCCCTCACTCTAGCTCCATCATACAACATCTTCCAAGTACATGGCAGGAGAACTAATTGCCATCTGCCCCACCCCCACTTTCCCTGAAACTATACAATAACTCACAGACAGACCAATCCAGAACCACACCCCTTCTTGACATTATCAGACATACGAACCACAAGCACAAGTGACTCAACCCATACAGTTCCCCTCCTTGGTACTGCACGATCTGCAGCTTTGGCAGCCAACTAACAATATCCCAACCCCCAAAAAACACCAAACCAAAAGCTAAAGCAGACAACAAGGAAGATACTGAGAATAGAAAGAAAGAAAAAGAAACCACAGTGAAAAACCACAAACAAAAGTATGCAGAGCTTCAGAAAAGCCCTGCTGACCTAGTTGTATACTTGGACAGCTCCCTCCAGAAGAAGGTCAGGTTTCACAGAGTGGGAGCCTCAGCTGTAGGCTACTACAGAGGAGGAGAGGTTTTCTCAAGAAAGATGGGGCTGGGAGGTCAGGCCAAAGTTTATGATGCAGAAATGGCAGGGATCATGATGGCAGCTAAGCTGGCAATAGGATATGCCTCTGGACAAGCTCAAATCTGACACCTCCACATCTTTGTGGACAACCAGGCAGCAGTAGGAGCCATATTTGAACCAAACCCCAGCCAGACTAGTACTATGCAGAATCCTTCCATAAGGATGTAACTCAACTCCTTGACAACAACCTGCAGAACACTGTCATGGTCACATGGTGCCCCAGCCACTCCAAGATTCATGGAAACAACCATGTAGATGCTCTCATGAAGGAGGCTACCTCCCTCACATGAAATTCTCCAATAGGTGCAACATGAGCTTACACACTGGCTAGAGCAAAGGACAGCATCAAACAGACATGGATATGTGACTGGAAACACATGCCCAAAACTGGCTAATTTGCACCCTCCAACAGATTAACACCATCACTCACTCTATCCCCACACTTCATGGCTCTGAAACCAGAATGGGAGATCTTTGGGCACCTCATACAATGCAGAACAGGACACAGATACACAGGAGAATTCTGCTGCCAGTTCATCCCTGGGGAACTGATAAGCTGTTCATGTAGTGAGACACTGGAATCAAGAGAACACATTCTCTGTCACTGCAAATGATACAAAGCACTCCAACTGGCCCTTCACAAAATATCCCAAGACATAGTCCTAACTGACATCCTGGGGACAGCTGAGGGCATACAGGCCCTCTCCAAATTCCTCCACAAATCCAGAGCATTCACATGCACTGGTACACAATTCACCCCCCCATTGGACCCCATGTTTGACAATGAACCAAATCCCCTAGACATAGACTCAGAGACTGAGGATTCATAACTGTCAACTTCACCTTACTAACATTTAGGTCCATAATATGCCATAGCACACACCCTGACACATCTCACCACAAACCAGATGCCACAGCCCCCTCCCACCCCTCCATTCCCTCTCCCATTTTGTGCACCCAGTGCAACCAACACCCACACATATTGTTGATCATAACCTTTACCCTATACCCATATCTGAACATTACAGCTATACACACCCTGACTGTTTGGATGCTGTAGTCCCCTCACATATAGACTGCTTATCCACTTGTAGATTGGTTGTCTTAGCATGACCTGTGCATCTTAGTACTTAGTATACTTGTTGCATGTAAATATAGAGATTTTTTTTTAAAAAAAAGTCAAAAAATTGCTTATTGGCAGATCAGCATGGATCAGCACCATTTTTTTTGTGGGAGTGAACTCAGAAAGTCAAAATATGTTGAAAAATGCATCTCTGAAATTTTTCCCATGTGTTTTTAGGGACCACCAAATATTTGACCCATTTGACAACTATTTACAGGCTATTCTAGGTGTTGAGGACAGCCTCAAGGTGCATCATGGCACTGTGTGAGACAGCACAATGGCCTTTCTGCTTACAAACTGCCCAAGCTGCCACTTTTCTGGTCAATCCAGCCCTGTAGGCACTCATAAATCACCAAGTCCAGTTGATAAACCTCTGTATGACATCTATCAGGCAGGTGTCAAGCACCTTGATAGTGGCTTTCTTAGCATCATCAAAGGTCTTCTTTGAGAACTCTCAATAACTATATTTGACCCAGCCCCAATACTGGAAATGCACAGCTCTATGAGTTATGAAACAAGCTGATAGATTTTAAGAAATACATACCATTTCAATTGGATTCAATTCACAATGGATCTTGGGTGAAAAAATACATTCATGTACTGCTTCCTTAATAACAGCCTCCAGCATTGATATCTGATTTTTGAAGTCATCCTGTTGGCTTAACAGTCAAGCCATGTAGCAGTTAGTGTTCTCAAAAGGAAAAACAGGAGAATACTTCACTCACAAGCCATCCACCTGAAGGCCCTGCTCATGCAGGGTTTGATCCAGGCCATTCTGCTGACCATCTTCAGTGATCATCTTCTGGACTTTGCCCTGTAATTCAACAGTTAGATTAGTCACTGGAATAATTGTGTCATGTTGATGGTGCTGTTTGCCACCATTGCTCTTGTTCATTTCAAAAGCCTTGAGCACATCAGGTGGCAGCAAAGCATGTGCTGATGATTGGCTGAAGACAAAAAGAGCCTGAGCTTCTGGATGTGCTTGCTTGAAGACTGGGATTGCTTGCTCTTTGACTTGTTTGATAAGCTGTTCACAAGCCCACCATGTGTCATATCCTATACAACATAGTGTGCATCATCTCTGGACTGTTTACAATCAATCCTGACACTATCCCAACTCTCAGCTCATCTCCAGTGTTTACTCAGGTTTACTCTGGTCCATTTCCATTTTTGTACTTACTTTGTTTCAGCCACACACTATACTTTTTGTAGTATGTCTCTTTTGCATTAACATTCAATTTGTATTCCTTGTCCTTGTCATATGCTCTCTCTTTCTTAACCCACTTACTTCTCCATTGCACTAGTATGATTTTAGTGCTCTACATATTACTTTGGTTACTTAGACTTTCTAGTATTTAAGTACTTCAAATTTATCATAGTACTTCAGTTTGTTAATTTTATTTGTCTCTCCACTTCTACTCAGTGGTTAAGCTACCTCTGAATCATCCTCACTCATCTCTACCTGATGATCTCATCTCATTGTCATACTTCATGCTCAACAAGATCTCTGGTCTCTGAAGATCCCTCCTGACCAAGTCTTTGGTCAGGAAGTTGAGTATCAGTCATCACTATACCTGAACCACATCACTCACCATTATCTGTAAATTGGGTGTTAGGAACAAAGGAGGTGTAGCACATAAGCTGAAGCCATTGCTCATCTGACTCTTTCCTTTGGTAGTGCTCAAACACATTTCCTGGAGATATTCCCAGAGTCTCCAGTGTCTCTTCCTGGTCACTGCATGTATCCTATCTGTCTAGCCTATATCCTGGAAAGCATGTTTGTGACACCATGGGTCTCCATTAGAGTCTGCATAAATCACCTTGCAAGCCTCTTGAGTAACTTTGCCATCCATATCTTTCACAACAAGACAACCATTGTGCTCATTGACAAAATTGGAAATGTGAATGATCTGGCCTTTCAACTTCTTCATCAAGATCTCCTGACCTTGACCAAGCCTGCAATGACATTGACAAGTTTGTGAAGAGGTAGAGAATGATCAGCTGCTGTACTTTACTTGGAGGTAAAGTGCAAGTTTTATACTTATTGAGATCCTTTTCAAGCTGATCCTGCAATTCCTTCCAGCCATGTATTTTAGCCTTTGGATGAACTGCCTCTCAAAGTTCTTCCTCCCATGGTTCCTCATCCTCAGCTTTTTTACCACAAACTTCAGGGTTTCCACCCTCAACATCTGTGCATAGCTCCTCACCCTCCTGGGCCTGTTTTTGACATGCTGTGGGTAGTGGTCCCTCTTCAAATGAAAGAGGTGGCAGAATAGGTGACTCATGGTGAACAACAACAGCAGGAGGCTCAGCCTGCCCAGTGCTCATGCAGAAAGAAGCTTTGTCTGAGTTGGCTCTCAGAGGCTTGCACTGCAATGGACAACCATGCTTATGGATGGTAATGAAACCATCAAGCTTTCCTTGATGTTTGATTAATTTGTGATAATATTCCTGTGTGCTTTGACTTACTTCCAATATCTGCACCTTTTCCATATGTAGTTGGTCAGGCTTTTCAAGATTTTAGTTTGTACTTGTTGGGAACAAGTAAATCCTTGTACATACATTTTTTTACCTTCTCCTGTTGCTTCTTTTTGGCTCTCCAATTTGCTGGTATCCAGTTTTTGTCATGGGGATCATCTCTAAGTGCAACTGCCATCAAGGTGAGCCTTGTCTGAAGACCTGGTATTGCACAGCTCAGATCAATGTTCCACTCATTATTCCACTCCTCCACATTGTTGCCCTCTGTACCTTTGTCACTAGAAAGCTTCTCTTTGAAGTCAGCCTTTAAGCTGTCAAGACATGTTCCAGATTTCCACTCAATCTCCTCATCTGATTCCAATTCAACAGTATCAGGAGTGTGAGCTTCTGCCTGGGAATCACCTTTGCTCAGGATGTCAGCAGTGTCAGAATTGCCTGCAGAGACAGTGGGCATTGGATTTTGGTTATGCAGCCCAGAGATGTTGTATGTATGCTTTCATTTGCAACCACCAGGCATTGTATGGTTTTACAAAGTGTGTAGAGTGACATGGTCAATATCTACCAGGCATCAGAGCTTATCAGCCTCAATATTTTAATCATTTTTTAAATAGAATTCCTATTGCAGTACTGACTAAATTTTGATTGCAACAGAATGGGTGCAATGAAAGGAGTTGTTTGCTGCTTTTTCTGTGATTTTACCTATTTTTTTTTTTGCATGACCACCAAATTTTTGAGCTTCAGAAACCAAATTTTATTTTTATGGAAATCTGCTTGCTGAATCTTGTTCTGATGATCCTAAATGTAATGTTTCTATGCTAAAATACCATATCTGATACTTTTCCATGCCCACAAAACTTGGTTTCTAAATTTGTCAACTTTGCTTGTCCATGACTGTATCAACTTCAAGACTGAATGTGATAATGGACCAGGACACCCAGTTATTGTATCATGATCATCAACATCAACAGGCATGTACATGAGGGTTTCAAGCTTTGAACTCAGCATGTTAATCCTGCTACATCCATCACCACCATCACCTTGCAGCAGCCCACAGCATTCAAATAAATACCTCCATCTCTGCATTATTCCTTCTCAGACTGCTACTGTTAGGTTCATGAGAGCTCTTTAATTAAGCTCTGTCAGCTGTCCAAAGAATGATACAGGTGTGCTGGTCTGTCCTAATCAACCCACAGTATATGATGACAGGGAAGATGTTACAAATTCCCTATATGAGTAATCCACTATGCAACATCTTTTCTTTATTTAGAACAATGGTCACATGAGTAGCTATGTTAGACTAGCCAACAGCAACAGTAGTTATACTTAGTATATTGTGCACAGACCATTGTAGATTACTATAAGTAGTGCTCTGTATTCTGGTCTTGCTCTTCAGCTTGGCCTAGGCCAATATAGCCTTGTTATCATCTTTGCTCAATCTCTTGAACCCAGAACCAACTCAAAACCTCTTAGGTTTTGCCTAGAGGTTCCTCAGAACCTAAGCTTCTCCTAGAAAGAGACTTAGCAACTTGACAGCTTTCCTCATCAACAGGAAGCATGTCTATTATCAACTTCAAGAATGTAACTTGTGGTTTCACTGCTGTTACACTGAACCCAAGAACCTTGAACCAATGAACTTTGCTTTGAACCTCTAGCAAAGGCTTAACCACCATAACAGAAGAGTTGCCAGGATCAATGATAAGTTCTTTGAGGGTAATGGGTATAGCAATGTTCTCAAATGCTCAGGGCACAAGTATCTCCAGCAGCACCTTCAACAATGTGAACTGCAACCAGAATATGTTCAACATGAATATAGATCCAGACTCAAGAATTGGGGTTATCACTAACATCACTGGTGATCACAACATGTTTGTCAATAGCCTGCCTGCAGAAACCAGTGCATTTTACTTTACTATGCATGTTTCATAACATTTGTATTCATTGGATGTTTCCCAACCAGGTCTCCATCACACACTTGGGCCTGTTGACAGTGCTGAATATAATTGAAGGGGTCCCATCTCCAAATACAAGCATGTGACATGCCTGGAGCTGTTGGGTGTTCTCAGGATGTAAGTTGCATTTGTCACCCTCACTTCCCTTGTTTCTTGACCACTGTGTTCTTAGAATGTATGTGGCATTTGTCAGACTCACTGCCCTCCTCTGCTGACCATTCTGGGCCTGTTGGGTGTTCCCAGCATGTAAGTGTCATTTTTAGGCCTCACTGCCCTCCTCTGCTAACTATCCTGGGGCTGTCAGGTGTTCTCAGGCTGTAGGTAGCATTTGCCACCCTCACTGGCCTTTGCTGACCATTCTGAGGCTGTCAAGTATTCTTAGTGGGTTAGTGGCATTTGTCAACCTCACTACTCTTCTCTGCTGACCATTCTGGGGCTGGTGGATGTTCTAGGCTGTAGGTAGAATTTCTTGGTCTCTCCCTTCTGTGTTGATCATTTTGGGGTGTTGCATTTTCTCAGCAGGTAAATGGTATTTATTAGCCTCTCTGCTCTCCTTACCTCACTATTCTTTGACTGTTTGGGTCCAAAGAAGGTATAGTCTCGTTTAGCCTCTCTGCCCATTTTTTATAACCACTCTGGGACTCTTTAATTTTTTCAGAATGTAAGTGGTGTTGTGGTATCTTTGTGCTTTTCTTCTCAGTAATTAGTGGAATGGTGGGCTCTTAGATTGTAAGAAAAATTTTGATATTCATTTATCTACTTACATACTTTTTGTCTACAGATTGTATGTTTTCATTTGCATCTCTATTGTAAAGCTTATAGTTAACCTTATATCTAGAAAGTATGTTATTGTTTGTTTTCTGTTCCTCTACATTGTCAATATTGAGTGATTATGCTGTCCAAACAGTGGATAAGCTTTAAGCACTGTGAATACTGTTGCCATCCTTAAGTTAATTCATTTTCATAGAGTGAGAAATCCCACTTTTTTAAATATAAATTCTCAACTTAAAATTATTTTCAGAACACTTTGAGAGCTCCAGCAAAAGGCTAGCTATGCAACATTTTATTTATTACCAACTGTAAAATCATATGTTAAGCAATACTCTCTTAAACTACTTCATGAGTTGTAAATCTCATCACAATTTCTGCCATAGAGTTGGGGGTCAATTTAGTGAATCTTTTTGTATTGAAGTACTGAAATATGCTTTGACAATTGTTTAAGAATGTTTCTTCACTGAGCACCATAAGTTCTTATGTGGACCCATTATGTACTTCAATATGTTTCTTTCACATTCACATATCTGGATAACCCTTTCAGTTCTTGTTAGGTTCTAACTTGCAACATGGTCTACATACCAGAAAAGGTTCTGAGGCTTGGGGGTTGTGAGAGACAACTTGGGTTAATGACAACTAGAGACAAAATCTATTGTCAAGGGTGAGGTAAGACTAGTCATGTAAAGTCAAACTAGAATTGATGTCAGACAAGGGTCAGAAGTTGGAAATGAGTTTGAGGTTGAAATACAAGATAGACTAGAAATTTATTTGGGAGACTTGGTCAAAATGTTAGTTGATATTCAGATTGACCATACAGGACAGAAAATTGCTATTTGTCATGAACTCATTTCCAGGTATAACCTGGAATTTCTGGTGGATAGAAAACATGGTAGGGCCAGGGAGAATAACCAGAAACTCTGGAGATATCTCCAGAAACACATTTGAGCACTACCAAAGGTTAAGAGGTCAGAATGGATGATGGCTTCAGCTTATGTGCTGCACCTCCTTCATTCCTCACATCCAATTTACAGGTGGTGATTAACAGATTTAATTCAAAGGTGAGGGTGATTGATACTCAACTTCCTGACTGGAGATTTGGTCAGGAGAAATCTCTGGGGACTAGAGACCTTGCTGAGTGTCATATCCTGTTCCAGCTGTCACTCATTACCATCCTGTCACACTGCAATTTGCTGCAAATCCCAAGTCCTCATGGCCAAGCCTTGGCCACATCAGCCACATCCTGGCTAACTATGTGTTTCAGATGTTCTACATCAAGTCTCCATTCCATACTGGTGTCAAGTTTCATTCCAAAGGTGAATATAGGAACTAGAGGTCATAGGCTATGATAGCGCTACATCAGAGAAATGTTGGAAGTAATGTTGGAAGGATTTCTGACTGTAATGCTAAAGGTAAGAACTGTTGGCTTCAGCTTATGTGCTGCGTCCTTCCAGTTCTCATGGGTCCTAACTTAGTAAATGATCCACATGTCAGAAGAATAATTACCAGTGTCAGAAGAGTGTCAGAGATGAACAAGATATTGACAACTAGAATCCAAGTCTAGTGTCGAGAGCAAGATAAGACTAGTCAATGTAAGTTAACTAGAAAACAAGTCAGAAGAGGGTTGGAAGGTCAGAAGTGAATCAGAGAGACTAGGGGTGATCTTAGTCAATATTCAGATTGGAGACTATGGTACAGAAGTGAGCTACTTAAATACAAGTATTGCTAATTGTAATAGTAAAAGCAGAAGTAGCAATACTATGGATACAAGGAATAATAGAAGTCCTTGACACATAATAAAAGTAGCAGAAATGAGAGCAGAAGTGTAACTGAGTGGAAGCATACTTGGAAACGGTAATTGTAACTTGAGTATCAAATAATAAAAACAATAGTTCAGAGATTAATGAGAAATGGAAACAGGCAGAAGATGTCAGAATCATAGCAGGAAATTGTATCATAAAATCAGAAGGTGTTGGAAGACGTCAGGAAGGATCACAGATGTAACAACTAGTCTCATTTCAAGTTTCTTATCTTTTATTTCCACAAAGCCTTTTAGTTAGTTACCTTAGTCTCTACATAGTCAACATTCATCTGACTCTCTCCACACTTTAGTTATAACCTAACCTCTACTTCCACATGCTTCATATATCTTCATTAGACTTAGTATCAAATAGCTTATCTCTAGGAATAGTATGTAAGCAGCAGTATTCAAGTTGTACTTCCTCAGTTTGTTAATTGTATTGTCAATCCACTTTCTGGCTTGATACACACTCTATACTCTCTCAACCTCTTGTCTGATCCTCTGGCCACTCTGGCCAACCTTTGGCCAAACCTCAGCCAAACCCTTGTTCCTTTGTTGATGAGCTGAGCTCTCACTTCTTGCTTGACCTCTGTCCTTATTGTTTGCTATATTAAATACAGGACTAGGATAGTGGGTGGCACAGCATATAAGCTGAAGCTAACATCATACATTGTCTGGAGTCTTTGTGTATCATCAGACTTGTACTTTGGCTATATTATCCATCTGGTCCAGCCATGTTTGGGTCTTGACACCACCACCAAAAACACCTCCATCATCACTAAAAGCACCCCTGTCACCCCACCATGCATGAAAACTGCCCCACCACCATGAAAACACCATCATGCATGAAAACTGTCTGATAGCTATGAAAATGCCCAACCTAGCCCTGACAGCTCCCCCACCACCACAAAACCTCCCTCCACTGCCACTTAAAGTGCCCCCACCACTGTGAAACCACCCCCCACTGCCATGGGCCTGATATGTACATTGATGGTAGGCACCCATCATCTTATTCTTTAGTTTTTAGATTTTGTCCTTTTTTTCTTCTTTTCCCTTCAATGTATTAATAGCAATAAGTAGATGATGTAAGGATGCCTAATCAAACTCTATAATGCAAGTTAGTATTTACAGACCAAAAAAAAAGAAAGTGCAGTAAGAACAAGGTGTCAGGGCTTGTTCCCAAACTAAATTAGGAACAAGAGGTCATAGGCTATGACAGTGCTACATTGGGGAAATGTCAGAAATAATGTCAGAAGGGTTTCTGACTGTAATGCTAACAAGTTAAGAACCATTGGCTTCAGCTTATGTGCTGTACCCTTCCAGTTTTTGTGGGTTCAATTTGCAAGAATGGTCCACATGTCAGAAGATAGTACTGAGGATCAGAAGGAAGCCAGGGGGGTCAGAGGGTGAGTGAGACTCAGAAGTTAAGCAGAGGGAAGTTGATATCCTAGTTGATATTTGGATTGTGGATACAAGACAAAGACTAGCTACCTAAATATGTTGATGGTTAATTGTATAACTAATCAGAGAACAGTAACTAGTAACAACAGAATCATAATAGAACTGGGTATCATAATAAGTGTCAGAAATGAAATCTTGGTAGCAGAAGGATATCAGAAATGTTCATAATAGAAATATTGTTCTGATAAAGATTCAAGTATTGTTCAGCATAGAAAGAGTGATGAGGTGAATAGGAAATGGGGTATTGTGATAGTTGGAAATATTGGAAAAAGGTCAGGAATGGTCAGAAGGAAGTTGGAAGCATGATCTGGTTTTCAGTATATGACACAAGGACTGGATTTCATATCTGATTTCTATTCAAAGTTATCCTGACCAGGATATGACAAGTAGGTGTATAATATATAAATAACATTGTATAGTTGCTTTACAATATATAAGTGTCATGAACTTGTTTTCAGGGTATAACCTAGAGATTCTGGGCAGATAGGATACATGGTAGGGTCAGAGAGAATAACTGGAGACTCTGTAAATGTCTCTGGAAATGTGTTCAAGCACTACCAAGTATAGAGGGTCTGAATGGATGTGTCATATCCTTATATGGCACAGTGTGTGCCATCTCCAGACCGCTCACAATCTATCCTGACACTTTCCCGACTTCCTGCTTATCTCCAGTGTTTACTCAGGTTTACTCCAATCCATTTCCATTTTTGTAATTACTTCGTTTCAGCCACACACTATACTTTTCATAGTATGTCTCTTTCATGTTAACATTCAATTTGTACTCCTAGTCCTCAACATATGCTCTCTCTTTCTTAACCCACTTACTTCTCCATTGCACTAGTATGATTTTAGTGCTCTACATATTTACTCTG